>NW_025553598.1:0-68512 GCF_020424385.1 Procambarus clarkii
CCCTGTGGTCTCGAGGGGCTCCCTGTGTTCTCGAGAGGCTTCCTGTGGTCTCGAGGGGCTTTCTGTGGCCTCGAGGGGCTTCCTGTGGTCTCGAGGGGCTTCCTGTGTTCTCGAGAGGCTTCCTGTGGTCTCGAGGGGCTTTCTGTGGCCTCGAGGGGCTTCCTGTGGTCTCGAGGGGCTTCCTGTGTTCTCGAGAGGCTTCCTGTGGTCTCGAGGGGCTTTCTGTGGCCTCGAGGGGCTTCCTGTGGTCTCGAGGGGCTCCCTGTGTTCTCGAGAGGATTCCTGTGGCCCGGAGGAGCTTTCTATGGCCTCGAGGGGCCTCCTGTGGTCTCAAGGGGCTTCCTGTGGTCTTGAGGGGCTTCCTGTGGCCTCGAGGGGCTTCCTGTGGCCTCGAGGGGCTTTCTGTGGTCTCGAGGGACTTCCTGTGGCCTCGAGAAGCTTTCTGTGGTCTCGAGGGACTTCCTGTGGCATCGAGGGACTTCCTGTGCCCTCGAGGGGCTTCCTGTGACCTCGAGGGGCTTCCTGTGGCCTCGAGGGGCTTCCTATGTCCTCGAGGGGCTTCCTGTGGCCTCGAGGGGCTTTCTATGGCCTCGAGGGGCTTCTTGTGGCCTCTAGGAGCTTCCTGTGGCCTCGGGGGGCTTCCTTTGGCCTCGAGGAGTTTCCTATGACCTCGAGGGGCTTCTTGTGGCCTCGAGGGGCTTCTTGTGGCCTCTAGGAGCTTCCTGTGGCCTCGAGGGGCTTCTTGTGGTCTCGAGGGGGCTTCCTGTGGCCTCGAGGGGCTTTCTGAGGCCTCGAGGAGCTTCCTGTGGCCTCTAGGAGCTTCCTGTGGCCTCGAGGAGCTTTCTGTGGCCTCGAGGTGCTTCCTGTGGCCTCGAGGAGCTTCCTATGGCCTCGAAGAGCTTCCTGTGGCCTTGAGGATCTTCCTGTGGCCTCGAAGAGCTTCCTGTGGCCTCGTGGAGCTTCCTATGGCCTCGAGGAGCTTCCTATGGCCTCGAGAGGCTTTCTGTGGCCTCGAGGGGCTTCTTGTGGTCTCGAGGGGCTTCTTGTGGTCTCGAGGGGCTTCCTGTGGCCTCGAGGGGCTTCCTGTGGTCTCGAGGGACTTCCTGTGGACTCGAGGGACTTCCTGTGGCCTCGAGGGGCTTCCTGTGGTCTCGATGGGCTTCTTGTGGTCTCGAGGGGCTTCCTGTGGCCTCGAGGGGCTTCCTGTGGTCTTGAGGGGCTTCTTGTGGTCTCGAACAGCTTCCTGTGGCCTCGAGGGGCTTCTTGTGGTCTCGAGGAGCTTCTTGTGGTCTCGAGGGGCTTCCTGTGGTCTCGAGGGGCTTCCTGTGGCCTCGAGGGGCTTCTTGTGGTCTCGAGGGGCTTCCTGTGGTCTCGAGGGGCTTCTTGTGGTCACGAGGAGCTTCCTGTGGCCTCGAGGGGCTTCTTGTGGTCTCGAGGGGCTTCTTGTGGTCTCGAGGGGCTTCCTGTGGCCTCGAGGGGCTTCCTGTGGTCTCGAGGGGCTTCCTGTGGACTCGAGAGGCTTCCTGTGGTCTCGAGGGACTTCCTGTGGCATCGAGGGGCTTCCTGTGGCCTCGAGGGGCTTCCTATGGCCTCGAGAGGCTTCCTGTGGCCTCGAGGAGCTTCCTGTGACCTCGAGGAGCTTCCTGTGGCCTCTAGGAGCTTCATGTGACCTCGAAAAGCTTCCTGTGGCCTCGAGGAGCTTCCTGTAGCCTCGAGGAGCTTCTTGTGGCCTCGAGGGGCTTCCTATGGCCTCGAGGGGCTTCCTGTGGCCTCGAGGAGCTTCCTATGACCTTGAGGAGTTTCCTGTGGCCTCTAGGAGCTTCCTGTAGCCTCTAGTAGCTTCTTGTGGCCTCGAGGAGCTTCCTGTGGCCTCGAGGGGCTTCCTGAGGCCTCGAGGGGGCTTCCTGTGGCCTCGAGGGGCTTTCTATGGCCTCGAGAGGCTTTGTGTGGCCTCAAGGGGCTTCTTGTGGTCTCGAACGGCTTCCTGTGGCCTCGAGGGGCTTCTTGTGGTCTCGAGGGGCTTCTTGTGGTCTCGAGGGGCTTCCTGTGGTCTCGATGGGCTTCCTGTGGCCTCGAGGGGCTTCTTGTGGTCTCGAGGGGCTTCCTGTGGTCTCGAGGGGCTTCTTGTGGTCTCGAGGAGCTTCCTGTGGCCTCGAGGGGCTTCTTGTGGTCTCGAGGGGCTTCTTGTGGTCTCGAGGGGCTTCCTGTGGCCTCGAGGGGCTTCCTGTGGTCTCGAGGAGCTTCCTGTGGCCTCGAGGAGCTTCCTGTGGCCTCGAGGGGCTTCCTGTGGCCTCGATGGGGCTTCCTGTGGCCTCGAGGGGCTTTCTATGGCCTCGAGAGGCTTTGTGTGGCCTCAAGGGGCTTCCTGTGGCCTCGAGGGGCTTTCTGTGACTTCGAGGGGCTTTTTGTGGCCTCGAGTGCTTTCTGTGGTCTCGAGGGGGCTTCCTATGGCCTCGAGGGGCTTCCTGTGGCCTCGAGGAGCTTCCTGTGACCTCGAGGAGCTTCCTGTGGCCTCTAGGAGCTTCCTGTGGCCTCTAGGAGCTTCCTGTCGCCTCTAGGAGCTTCCTGTGGCCTCTAGGAGCTTCCGGTGGCCTCGAGGAGCTTCCTTTGGCCTCTAGAAGCTTCCTGTGGCCTCGAGGGGGCTTCGTGTGGCCTGTAGGAGCTTCCTGTGGCCTCGAGGAGCTTCCTGTGGCCTCTAAAAGCTTCCTGTGGCCTCAAGGAGCTTCTTGTGGCCTCGAGGAGCTTCCTGTGGCCTCGAGGAGCTTCCTGTGGCCTCAAGGAGCTTCCTGTTGCCTCGAGGAGCTTCCTGTGGCCTCGAGGAGCTTCGTGTGGCCTCGAGGGGGTTTCAGGAAACCGCTGGTGATGACCTTTTTTTTCCTCTCTGGAAGCCCTCATCTGTCATGCCATATTTGGTCGCATTATGATCAGCCTGTCCCAGAGTGTGTGTGTGTGTGTGTATCTGTACTCACTCACCTATTTGTTCCTGCTGGATCGAGCATTGACTCTTGGATCCCGCCTTTCTAGCCAACGGTTGTTTGCAGCAATGACTCCTGTCCCATTGCCCTATTATACCTAGTTTTTAAAATTATGAATAGAGTTTGCTTCCGCCACCTGCTCCTTAAGTGCATTCCATTTTTTCACTCTTCTCAGGCTAAAAGAAAATTTCCTAACATCTCTGTGATTGATCTGAGTTTCCAGCTTGTTGTGTGTGTGTGTGTGTGTGTGTGTGTGTGTGTGTGTGTGTGTGTGTGTGTGTGTGTGTGTGTGTGTGTGTGTGTGTGTGTGTGTGTGTGTGTGTGTGTGTGTGTGTGTGTGTGTGTGTGTGAGTGTGTGTGTGTGTGTGTGTGTATGTGTGAGTGTGTGTGTGTGTGTGTGTGTGTGTGTGTATGTGTGAGTGTGTGTGTACTCACCTAGTTGTACTCACCTAGTTGTGTTTGCGGGGATTGAGCTCTGGTTCTTTGGTCCCGCCTCTCAACCGTCAATTAACTGATGTATAGATTCCTTGTGTGTGTGTGTGTGTGTGTGTGTGTGTGTGTACTCACCTAATTGTACTCACCTAATTGTGCTTGCGGGGGTTGAGCTCTGGCTCTTTGGTCCCGCCTCTCAACCGTCAATCAACTGGTGTACAGATTCCTGAGCCTATTGGGCTCTATCATATCTACATTTGAAACTGTGAATGGAGTCAGCCTCCACCACATCACTTCCTAATGCATTCCATTTGCTAACTACTCTGACACTGAAAAAGTTCTTTCTAACGTCTCTGTGGCTCATTTGGGTACTCAGCTTCCACCTGTGTCCCTTGTTCGCGTCCCACCAGTGTTGAAAAGTTCGTCCTTGTTTACCCGGTCGATTCCCCTGAGGATTTTGTAGGTTGTGATCATGTCTCCCCTTACTCTTCTGTCTTCCAGTGTCGTGAGGTGCATTTCCCGCAGCCTTTCCTCATAACTCATGCCTCTTAGTTCTGGGACTAGTCTAGTAGCATACCTTTGGACTTTTTCCAGCTTCGTCTTGTGCTTGACAAGGTACGGGCTCCATGCTGGGGCCGCATACTCCAGGATTGGTCTTACATATGTGGTGTACAAGATTCTGAATGATTCCTTACACAGGTTCCTGAACGCCGTTCTGATGTTAGCCAGCCTCGCATATGCCGCAGACGTTATTCTCTTTATGTGGGCTTCAGGAGACAGGTTTGGTGTGATATCAACTCCTAGATCTTTCTCTCTGTCTGTTCATTAAGTACTTCATCTCCTATTCTGTATCCTGTGCCTGGCCTCCTGTTTCCACTGCCTAGTTTCATTACTTTGCATTTACTCGGGTTGAACTTCAACAGCCATTTGTTGGACCATTCACTCAGTCTATCCAGGTCATCTTGTAGCCTCCTACTATCATCCTCTGTTTCAATCCTCCTCATAATTTTTGCATCGTCGGCAAACATTGAGAGGAACGAATCTATACCCTCTGGGAGATCATTTACATATACCAGAAACAGTATAGGTCCGAGGACTGACCCCTGCGGGACTCCACTTGTGACGTCTCGCCAATCTGAGACTTCACCCCTCACACAGACTCGTTGTCTCCTGTTGCTTAGGTATTCCTCTATCCACCGGAGTACCTTCCCTCTCACTCCAGCCTGCATCTCCAACTTTCGCACTAGCCTCTTGTGTGGCACTGTATCAAAGGCTTTCTGACAATCCAAAAATATGCAGTCTGCCCACCCTTCTCTTTCTTGCCTTATTTTTGTTGCCTGGTCGTAGAATTCAAGTAACCCTGTGAGGCAGGACTGCCATCCCTGAACCCATGTTGATGCTGTGTTACAAAGTTCCTTCGCTCCAGATGCTCCACTAGTTTTTTCGCACAATCTTCTCCATCAGCTTGCATGGTATGCAGGTTAGGGACACTGGCCTGTAGTTCAGTGCCTCCTGTCTATCCCCTTTCTTGTATATCGGGACTACGTTAGCTGCTTTCCAAATATCTGGCAGTTCTCCTGTTGCCAGTGATTTGTTATACACTATGGAGAGTGGTAGGCTCAGTTCTCTGCTCCTTCCTTCAGAACCCAAGGGGAGATTCCATCTGGGCCTATAGCCTTCGTAACGTCCAACTCTAGCAAACACTTCCTTACCTCCCCACTGGTAATCTCAAACTCTTCAAGTGGTTCCTGGTTAGCTATTCCCTCACTTACCTCTGGAATTTCCCTGTTCTAAGGTGAAGACCTCCTGGAATTTCTTATTCAATTCCTCACACACTTCTCTGTCATTTGTAGTGAATCCTTCCGCCCTATCCTAAGTCTCATAACCTGTTCCTTTACTGTTGTTTTTCTCCTAATGTGGCTATGCAACAATTTAGGCTGAGTCTTTGCCTTGCTTGCGATATCATTTTCGTATTGTTTTTCTGCCTCTCTTCTCATCTGACATACTGATCCTGGTTCTCTGGTATCTCTCCCTGCTTTCCTTCGCTTCCATACATGCCTTTATTTAAATTTTTAAACCTTGTGTAAAAACATACGGACACTTCTCCAGAACATAGTTTTTCTCACATCCTTTGTGATCCGCTTCACACACTGTTCCACCCCAATCTGGCTATGGTACTCCCCCCCAGCCTTCCTTCCCACCCCCTATTATTATTCTCTCCATACATGTGTGTGTGTGTGTGTGTGTGTGTGTGTGTGTGTGTGTGTGTGTGTGTGTGTGTGTGTGTGTGTGTGTGTGTGTGTGTGTGTACTCACCTAGTTGTACTCACCTAGTTGTGTTTGCGGGGGTTGAGCTCTGGCTCTTTGGTCCCGCCTCTCAACCGTCAATCAACAGGTGTACAGATTCCTGAGCCTATCGGGCTCTGTCATATCTACACTTGAAACTGTGTATGGAGTGAGCCTCCACCACATCACCCCCTAATGCATTCCATTTGTCAACCACTCTGACACTAAAAAAGTTCTTTCTAATATCTCTGTGGCTCATTTGGGCACTCAGTTTCCACCTGTGTCCCCTTGTGCGTGTTCCCCTTGTGTTAAATAGACTGTCTTTATCTACCCTATCAATCCCCTTCAGAAACTTGAATGTGGTGATCATGTCCCCCCTAACTCTTCTGTCTTCCAGCGAAGTGAGGTTTAATTCCCGTAGTCTCTCCTCGTAGCTCATACCTCTCAGCTCGGGTACTAGTCTGGTGGCAAACCTTTGAACCTTTTCCAGTTTAGTCTTATCCTTGACTAGATATGGACTCCATGCTGGGGCTGCATACTCCAGGATTGGCCTGACATATGTGGTATACAAAGTTCTGAATGATTCTTTACACAAGTTTCTGAATGCCGTTCGTATGTTGGCCAGCCTGGCATATGCCGCTGATGTTATCCGCTTGATATGTGCTGCAGGAGACAGGTCTGGCGTGATATCAACCCCCAAGTCTTTTTCCTTCTCTGACTCCTGAAGAATTTCCTCTCCCAGATGATACCTTGTATCTGGCCTCCTGCTCCCTACACCTATCTTCATTACATTACATTTGGTTGGGTTAAACTCTAACAACCATTTGTTCGACCATTCCTTCAGCTTGTCTAGGTCTTCTTGAAGCCTCAAACAGTCCTCTTCTGTTTTAATCCTTCTCATAATTTTAGCATTTTAGCATGTGTGTGTGTGTGTGTGTGCGTGGCGTGTGTGTGTGTGTGTGCGTGGCGTGTGTGTGTGTGTGTGCGTGGCGTGTGCGTGGTGTGTGTGTGTGTGTGTGTGTGTGTGTGTGTGTGTGTGTGTGTGTGTGTGTGTGTGTGTGTGTGTGTGTGTGTGTGTGTGTGTTTGTGTGTGTGTGTGTGTATGTGTATGTGTATGTGTGAGTGTGTGTATGTGCGTGTGTGTGTGTGTGTGTGTGTGTGTGTGTGTGTGTGTGTGTGTGTGTGTGTGTGTGTGTGTGTGTGTGTGTGTGTGTGTATGTATATGTGTGTGTGTGTGTGTGTATGTATATGTGTGTGTGTGTGTGTGTGTGTGTGTGTGTGTGTGTGTGTGTGCGTGCGTGCGTGCGGGCGCGCGCGTGTGCGTGCTTACCTAACAGTACTTACCCACCTGTGCTCTCAACCCTCAAAACGACTACAGTACCACTTTCCGAGCCCCGTTAAGCTGTGTCATATCCTCTTGTTAAGCTATATATAAACAGGAGCTGATATATAAATATATAATTCTATAAGCCTTCTATTCTATATATAAATAGAAGGCTTTAGACAAAGGCCTTCTTCTGCATGAGTATGTATACAAATGCTCGTGTGTGTATCGAACCACTTCCTCCACCACTTCCTAAGTTGTTCCAACTGTTCACTAATCTGACGCGCCCATCTGTTCTCCTGAGCTTTATGTTCATCAAAATCTGTGAATCCGTTCAGGCGCTACAGCTATAGCAGCCTCACGCTCAGATTAACACATTCACAGACTTACTCACAGCCAACACCAACAGAAAAAAACATGAATCGTCTTCATTAAATGTTGATTTGTGTATTTCTAAATCTTTAAAAGATGTATTTATAATTCAGTTCCTTCTTAAAATGTTATACTGTCACCAGACTAATAATAAATTAACTTCTACAGCGAGAAGCTGTAATGTTGAAATTACTTTGGAGGCTCCGCGGGAATTATTGTTACCATTAATGTCTAAACTCCTGAACTAAAATATTACTATTGGTAATAATATTCCCTCTACTATTGCTAGTAATATTACCTTTACTATCGCTAGTGATATTACCTCTACTATCGCTAGTATGATTTATTAAGTTCCAACACTTGCTAGATTTCTATGTTTACAGGAGAATATGATTTTAGTACATTATTTTCCCTAAAATTTTATCTTCTGTATACTACATACAGAAATGCACAGCATCTGTATTTTATACACAATAAAAAAATATATAAAAAAACATTATATTCACAATCGTGTTTCATACAATAAAATCGTATTTCATGCACAAATGTATTATATACTTTATACAAATATTTACACACGTATTTGTATCAACAATGGTCAGCAATACACGGCAGATTACTCCAAGTATTCCTTAGTTACAACTTTACTGTGGCTGAGACACCAACGGAACGACCGAGACAAGCAGACGCAGACATCATAATTGGGACCCGGGAGCTGAGGGCCAACATCACAGAAGCTATACCCATCCCCCTATGAGTCCGGGTACCCTGGAATGGGTATACTGGGAGTGGGTATACAAGCTCGCTCTTGGAGCAGGCTTGGTAACTTGGTTCAACAGGCTGTTGGTGCTTGGACCATCAATTTTTGTGTCTTGAACACCTACCACTACTGTCCGGTAAATGAGTTCTCCTGTTGCAGGCGACGGCGACGTACGTGCCGGGGTCGTACGACGGCCTTACTGACCGCTTCACCTTCCTGCTGTGGGGCAGCTTCCTGCAGGACAACGGCGCCCTCGCCTTCTGCGTCCGATACCAAACCTTGGGCCAGGAGTTCTGGGACAACAACCACGGCAGGAACTACGTCCTGCAGTGCTACATGACGCCCAACATCCCCGGCGGGAGAGTGGCGTCCCCGCGTCCGCAGAACTCCACCAGCGTCCAGCAACACTATAGTGGAGGCGGCCAGTCCAGTGCCCGCAGTGACTACAACTGCTTCGTCGGCTCCCCCACCACACCTAGTGACCCCTGGGTCACTACTTTCTTCTAGGTAGGTAGTCTAACTTTCTTAGTTATAATGCTCCAATGTAAGCTTACGCAGACGAGGAGTCACAATAATGTGACTGAAGTGTGTTGACCAGACCCCACACTAGAAGGTGAAGGGACGACGACGTTTCGGTCCGTCCTGGACAGCATTCTCAAGTCGATTTCGCAAGACAATCGACTTGAGAATGGTCCAGGACGGACCGAAACGTCGTCGTCCCTTCACCTTCTAGTGTGTGGTCTGGTCAACATGGTAAGCTTACTGTTGTGGTAGTTATAGAGCTGGTCAAGCCCAAGCTGTGTGTGTCGCATCCAGATGCTGGTCTCAGGCCTCTCTGACCTACCAATATTGCGGGTCAGATCGTCATATTTTCCCAACTCCTGGTTGACGGGTGCTAGAAGCCTGTCAGGTGACTGACAGTGACTGACAATCCCCCAGGATGCCACCCACAACAGTTGAGTAACTCCCGAAGACCTATTTAGAAAACATGCCTAAACGCTTTGCCTGGCCTAGGAATCGAACCAGGGACCAATCATTGGTGGGATCGTACCTGGGTCCTGAGTGACCCCAAGTCTGCGGTCACCTTGGACGTGAGTTCGAGCCCCCCTTGTAGGAGAGAAACAGTTGAACTCGTTTCCTTTCACCCGATGTTTCTGTTCACTTATCAGTAAATAGGTAGCCGGGATTTACATAAGAACATAAGAACATAAGAACATAAGAACAAAGGCAACTGCAGAAGGCCTATTGGCCCATACGAGGCAGCTCCTATCTATAACCAACCAATCCCACTCATAAACTTGTCCAACCCGCGCTTGAAACAATCGAGGGACCCCACCTCCACCACGTTACGCGGTAATTGGGTAACTAACTGTTGTGGGGGGGTTGTATCCTAGGCGGGAGGACCTACACAAATCTAAGTGCAGGCTTCCTGTCCCCGACAACAGCAATGACATATTACCCATCTTGTGTCAAGCGCTGACGGACGCCTCACACTCTGGCCAACCCGTTCTCCTGTTTAGGCAGTGCCTGTAGTCACTTTGGTCAACCTACCCTGGCTCTGCGCCCTGGTGAGGCCACTCCAGACCGACAACCAGAGCGCAGCTCCATAGTCTCCTGAGACTGCTGGTTGCCTACTACTACTACTACTACTATAGTAACGACGAGGATCATAGTACATATATTGACGTACAAAGACAATTAGAAAGTACAAATCGGTAGTATTGAATTCGGACAAACTGGAAAAGTTTTTGTACTGATGTTGCTCAAGAGACTTAACTTCCCCTAACTATCCTAGGCCTAATATATGATATATGAGGCTTAATATAGTACACATATTTATGTGTTATACTAGGGCCTAGGAATATTTTAGTTGGGTTTTTAGCTTTATTTCTTCGGATTCCTATAAGATGAATAGTACCATATTGGACTATCTAACTGTCCATTACCTCTATGTAGGTGCGATGGGCCTCATAGTCACAAAGAGTACTATCTAAACCGGAGGATGGGTTGACTTGGTGCACTTCCTTCTACAGACACTTTTATTAGGGTGTCGATACACCCCAATAAACAGCCATTCTACTCTCACCTTCCCACCGCTTGTGACGTGCTTGTATTAAACTCATATCTTAAAATATTAATTAGCTTTCATATGCCTTAATGACGATAATTAGTCACATATTTTCATTAACAATGTGTATGCTCACACGGAGCTGCTCTGCGGGCGTCGGGTTGATCGCTCAAGGCAGCAACCTGTCAGTCTCAGGGCAGGAAATATAATGAAACAAAAAATAAGAATGTTCTAAGCCCAAAGGCTACATAGCGCAGTCTGTGTCACGTAATGTTAAAGAGTACCGAAGCAACTTGCTGGCCACCAGTACCAGATCAGGTCAGCCAAGCGGTGAGATGCCAAAGAAATATACACAGAAAGTAAGAGTTTATCAGGGGAACAAAAGACTCTAAGAAACAGAGGGAGAGCTCTCTATCAGTCCATGGTGTGAGTCGGGGTATTCTAGGAGGGCATGTAATAGTCCAAGTGCCCAGGCGTCGATGGTGTGCGGCCAATGTGAGTCCAAGCCACGGATTTTGGACATCCAAAATCCAGCTATTTGGCTATCTTGTGCATAGGTTCGAACCCTCATCAAGGCCCCTGCTGTTTGTTTTTTTCATTTGATATATCACGTTATTGTGATTTCTGTGTGAACGGACGTCTCCCATTTCTTATGGCGGGAGGAGGAGGAGGAAGGCCACGTGGATAAGTCACATGTATGTAAATTTGCCATTTGTAATAGCTAATTATTCAATGGATGCAGATTGCTTTATGAATGACAAGGTAGAAATTCAAATGAGGAATTGGTTTGTGGTAGATCGCACAAGGCACGAACGGCCTTGTTAGTGGAGGTGTCCGAGAGGACAATACCAACATGGTTAAGAGTCCAACGAAACTACTGTCTTACATCTGCTTCAGATCAATAAACTCAATCTCGCTTTTCAATCATCCTGTGGCAGTAACTTACAGACAGGAATTATTGATGGCACGTGAAAAGGCCCCAATGCACTCAAATATCCATTAGGCTCTGCAGTGAAAAATTCTTGAGGCTGTGGGAAGTCGACATATAAACTTGAACAGGAAAAGACAGATAAACCAACGCTATCAGTTCAGTCCCTCCTCCTAATGTTCCCCAACGCCAAGAAACTGTCATGCTAAAGTGCCCATATCCTAACCTACCAGAGGACCCAAAACAGAAAACGAAAGATTAATTAACTGAATTTCGGAGTCACTACCGTTTTCTAATACGACAATTTTTGGCCTTGGGCAGATTATACGTCAAAATACGACGTTGTATTAAAAGGACGGGTTGGATTTGACCTCAACTTATCCATAAAGAAAACAGTAATATGAAAACTGGGAAAAGGGTTTTAGTGGAGCTGGGAGGCATCAACCTTTACAATACAGCTTAAGGCTTTATAAAATATAACAAGCAGAACTCTCCGTGAGGCTAAGGGCACAAGTCTCCGTGGGGGACAACTGTAAAGCAAAGTGAGCAGGGTTTTAAATCTCAAAAACAGCAGTTAAGTTACAGCACATGTGTGTATGGGCGGCCTTATAAAGTCAGAGTGATGCACTCAGACCGTGTAAGTCTTGTCACGATGAATCACTGGCTGCTACATTTAAGCCCACATTATGTACAACGTGAAGACGACAGGAACGAGCAGGAGGCCGATGCACATGACAGCAGCCATACCCTCCCCCAGTTTACCCAGCTGGACCTTGCGGCTTGGAGTTTGTGGGTAATGGACCTGTGACGAACACGACAGGTGGGGGTCAAAAACTGACTTCCACAGAGGATCGAGGCCGGCAGAGTATATGTTCCTAGTAATTTTTACAGCACAATGTTTTTGCAGTAGAACACCTAAAGTGGAGTCTGGGAGCCCAGGACCACACACGATCGATCGCAAGCTGGACCTGGAGCTGAACAACGGAGAAATCATTACCACAACACGTGGCGTACAACACGTGACGATGCCAACACATAGCAAAAAATATTTCACCCCCTGTTGAGAGAGAAGGGTGAAGCCCCTTAAGAGGACAAGCAGGAAAAAAAAGTGCACAAAAACACTGCTTTGGGAAACTTTTTCATATTAGCAATAAGAGGAAGAGAAAGCAGTTCGAAGAGTACCTCAAACATGCGTCCTGAGAGATAGGTAGCTTTGGAAGAAGCAGGAAAAATTGTCCGAGGCCAAAGTAAGTAATTAACAAAAGAAGGCACTTAGCCGGGAAGGCTATGTAGCAGTCCAGGACCAAAAGGAATGCAAACGAGCTAATATATTATATCTATCTCCAAGTAGTGTCATGTGATTTCTCTATGACAAACAGAACGATTATATCCTAATAACCCACAGAAAAGGCATTACAAATGTAATGCCTCCAAACCTACCAGAATGTCAGTCTGTTGCAACACTCGTTCAAGTCAAATTGAAACAGTAAGAGGCAAAGATAGTTTTAAAACCCCACTTAAGACGCAAGTTAATCACATGTTAATTGTTCATGGAGATGCAACTGGTCAGGGCAGTGAGGGAAACATCCCCAGGCGAAGTTTTCTGTGTGCCGGGTTTCCTGATGGGAAGGAAAACCACGTAGATCCAAGCCTTGGGGGACAGACCCAGTCGCTCAGATTTGCTTATATATATATATATATATATATATATATATATATATATATATATATATATATATATATATATATATATATATATATATATATATATATATATCGTACCTAATAGCCAGAACGCACTTCTCAGCCTACTATTCAAGGCCCGATATATAGTTTTCATATATATATATATATAGCTTTTTTTGGCTATATATATAAATATATATATATATATATATCTATATATATTCAACAAATATTCTAAGGTAAACTGCAGGAGTTGGCCGAACATCTCACGGTGAATAATAATGAAGCATACCGCCGTTCAGGGGCAAAGGGACAAAACAAACTAAAGTTCAGTTTGAATAAAAAAATCATAGAAGGGGTACAGAACCTGCGCGCGAAAGATTCCACTTAATAAGAGTGGGAGTATTTGTCGAGGCTGCGCACTTACAACCAACAGCGCGAGTGCAGTCTGAATTCTTGCAAGGAATACGCCTCCTTAGTCTCCGGGAGACAGGACAAGGAGTGGTGGACAGCACCAAGTGAGGCCAGATGAAAAAGAAGGAATGTGGGACAGGAAGACTTGACCAGCAGAGAATAGAAACGACGGTGGTGAGACCTTTCTGTCAGGTCTGTCAAAATGGAAGCAGGAAAACAGAGAGGAGAAAAATAGAAGTGAGGGGTTAGAGAAGTGAAAGAAAATTGATCACAGTTATCGAGGTCATCAAGGACCTGCCAATCCAGGTCTAGGTGAATGGAAGAAGATGAGAGAGGGAGTGAGAAGGATCAATACCTGAAGATGTGCGGGGTGTGAGAGGCAGTGTGCGGGTCTGAGAGGCAGTGTGCGGGGTGTGAGAAACAGTGTGCGTTTAAGCTCACCAGTGTGCAACAGAAACAAGAATGATGAAAGCACAAAGGGTTCTAAAAGATGGCTACAGGTAAGGAAATGGCCCCAAGAGGTCATTTATCTACTCTAAATCATCTAAAAAGAAGAAATGTTCCTGGTGAAAAAAAAATCTAACTGAAGCTAAAAATAATAACGGGAGATAACCAGAACAGGGATGAAGGTGCAGACAACGGAGAGTATACCATTGACTCATAAATATACGAGAGGCAATGACATGGAGGTTCGATGAAAACGGAATGAGAAGAAAGGGAACAAGATTAAAGGAACAGTGATGCTATGATAATCATTGAAAGGGTTAGGTCACATTTAAAAGATATAGCTATGGACGTGACCAGGACAAGGCTCAAGCACTGCTTCCTGGAGCCAGACTCACAACGCAGAAAACGTGGAAACTGAATGCTGAAGCTCAGCCAAATTTGTATAAGAGTCGTGTTGTATGTTGCTTTGAATAATGAGACATTCGGGTAATTGGAAAGTGATCAAGAGACAAGTAAAGAAACTCACAAGAAAAACTAAAGACAATTAAGACTGGACTTGGAGAACTCGGCATTAGGCGGTAAAGGTACATCAAGCAATGAAGAATACCCTGGGAGGTGGGAAGGAGCAGCTCGGCTACACTCGCAGAATCAATTGAGGGATAAAAAGTATACAAAGAGGACTTGGGTAAGCAGGGTTTTTCCTTGATCGATAGTGTCACACTCCAGAAAGAGGACATTGCCATACTTTGGAACGAGGATGTGGTCAGACTGCAGAATGTGGACAGACATGACTGACGGATTAGAAGCTGAGGCCTTCTTGCCTTTAGAGAAAGGAAGAGGGATCTGGCTTGCTCCTCTGCCCGGAGGAAGGAAGTGTAGGGTGGCGACGGGTGATGTAGTTTGCAATGTCAGCCGCAGTCTTGGCCGGAGTCTTGGCTATTGATACGTGGCTGGGTTTGTTTTATGTATAATGCCTCAACGATGTCCAGTCTTCTGTTGTCGCCGTATGTCGATTATTTTGGTGTTGTCTGTGAGTATATCTCTGGTGATGGTATAACAGACAACAATACATCCTCAGCCTCTAATAATAAACTATTTTACAGGAACTTCTTTTCCACGTCTCATTCTAAGACGTGACATTCATTCTGAGAACGAATGAAGGAATTCTCATTTTCCATTCTGAGAGCAAATAGGACACGGAATCCAAAAGAAATCCCATCATTTCTTTGTTTATTGTATCAGTTTCTTTATTAAAATCGCTCATATGTGTAGTCTATTGATTACTGATGTTTTCAGAGTGCTGCCTTCCTGGATGTTGCAGCTAAAGAAGTAAGGGAAACTGCTTCTAGTGGATGATGTAGTAAACGTTGTGATGGAAGCATCCTCCTCTGGTTGCTGCAGCTGACGATGGAGGGAAAGATGCTTCCTGTGGATGCTGCGGCTGATGCTGACGCAATGGAAGTACCCTTCCTGTCGGTGTTGGAGCTGAGGGTGTGAGGGCAGCAGCTCACACCCGGCCGGACCCCGCCGCAAGCAACCCCACAAACGTCAGCCTTCAAACCCATTTTGCAACGCTTGCTATTCAGCACGGCGCCAAACTCTGCAAAACACACACACACACACACACACACACACACACACACACACTATTCAACACAGCCACACACACACACACACACACATATACGCATACAGACTATATTTATTTGCTAACTAGGAGAAAGACGAAAAAAATTAGAAAAAATATATATATATAGGCAAATCGGGCCTTGAATATATATACTAGGTATATATATATATATATATATATATATATATATATATATATATATATATATATATATATATATATATATATATATATATATATATATATATATATTTCTGATAAATGAACTAAAGGAATAGGATAATAAAGAGCCCTATACTCCCCCCCCTCCACCCCACGCACCACAGTCAAAAATGAACCAAAATATACCATACAAGACGCTCCGTTGGGGGGACTTCCTTGGTGACCACGGTGTCACTTGTGCCAGATAAGTATATATATACGTTATGCTTCAGTACCACTGGATTCTCCCCCCATGACGGTGAAGAGGCTCAGTCTAGCCGCTCCTGAGGTCACTTCATCTCTCTACACCACACACACACACACACACTCTTCCACCTGCCCAACTGTTCAGCATGGAGGCTCCAGCATAGAGGCTTAGCATATGTGCTCTATGCTGTGTGTGTAGAGGCTCCACCACAGTTTTTCTAAGCGCTCACCCTCTAAACTCTCGTACACAGAGGCTGCGTAGTCTTCCACACACACTTGTCCCCCCTTCTGCTCTACAACGTATGTGTCCAGTTCGACCCCCCTCGCTGCCCATAGGTGTTTTTGAAAAGAGCTCCATCGTAACTATATTTTATAGATAGTTATGTATATTTTCTTTTATAAGTTACCTAATTTCCACTTTTTTTTATAATGTAGACATCTAATATATCACACTCATACATACATTTATATATCAATAATACGTGCATATAAATTTAATTTTATCTGTATGTTTATACATATATAAACATATATTTTGTGTATATATACATGCAGTTTATGATAGATAATATGTGCAGTTTTGTTGTGCTGAATAGTATCAAGCGGGTGTGTGGTGCACTGCCTCCAATATGACCCCTGTGGTATGCGCTGCCTCCAATATGACCCCTGTGGTATGCGCTGCCTCTAATATGACCCCTGTGGTATGCGCTGCCTCTAATATGACTCCTGTAGTATGCGCTGCCTTTAATATGACCCCAGTGGTATGCGCTGCCTCCAATATGACCCCTGTGGTATGCGCTGCCTCTAATATGACTCCTGTGGTATGCGCTGCCTCTAATATGACTCCTGTGGTATGCGCTGCCTCTAATATGACCCCTGTGGTATGCGCTGCCTCTAACGTATACCCTACAGCTTGCTGTCTCCAGCACTACCTTCTGGCACGCACTGGCACCAACGTGACCCTCTGGTGCCACCTGCAGTACATGTGGCTCTTGGCATACCTACAGGCAGAGGCTCTTTTTAGGACATCAGCTGGCACTTTTAGCCCCAAGAGTCAACTCCAACGGCACATGGTGGCACTAGGCCTGCGTGGAGTGCCACTAGCCACACCTACAGCACACCTGGTCACTAAGGGGTCACATGTGATGGCCGTAAATAAGAAACATTTGCTGCCAGTGGGATTCTCTTAGTAAATTGGATGGACTCTTAGCACAAGCGTTGACTAGAGGCAAGTGATGCCCTCGAGCTGGTGTAGTTACCTCACGCTGGCTCCCTTCACTCGTTGGAGACGGAGTGCCCCACACCCTGCTCCACCCCCCACGTAGATTCAACGGCACTTCTGTATTTGAGTAGTAACCGTTATGTGACCCTTCAGTAAGAGAGAAAGAGAGAAGTACTTAATGTTTAGCATTTTAGTGTGCCAAAAATACTCATGTTACTTTATAACACGGGAATGTTACCTCCATCTTCGGGTATTATGCTACTAATGTTAACTACGCCACAAAACGAGAGGAATGCAAGAAGGTCCTGAAGAAAAGAATGCGGAAATAGTGAGCTGAGGGTCTCGATGAGGCAGCCTTGGACCTGCTAAGGTATGGGACGGAGAGAAAAAACAGCTCTAATTGTAAATAGCTACTTTTGATTATAATGCCTGAAATGTGTGTGTGTGCTGTACGCCAGATGTGAGTCAAGCGTAATTCCGAATTATGAAAATAATAATTCCTTGATTAATTTCTGGCGACACCCGCAGAGACGTGTTTGAACCAATAATCAAAATGGGTCTCTCTGTGTGCTCAAAAGTTTGGGCAGATTTTAACTGCGTAGCATATATATATATATATTACAGTAATAGTTATTTTCGTATCCTCACGACGAGCCCTCATATGCATAAATGAATTGTCCCCCGGGTGGGTGGGTGCTGCCGTGTGACCCAGCTGAGTGCGTGGGCCGCCACCAGGCCGCCGGCCAGCACTAGGGCGGGCCTTGGTGCTGCTCAATGCAATCTTGACCCTTAGGGGCACCACCACGATAAGGAGTACTAAGGGTTGTCTGCCTAATAAGATACACCCCTTGTCCAGTGTCTTTCGTAAGGGTCAAAATTGTCAGATATAAAATACACTATTTTTTTCCAGATAAAATCTGATGTGTAAATTGTAAAAGATGTAAATATCATTGGCAAAATGTGGCCCTCGCTTGTTATAAAATGTGGAGGGGCTTTTGTCTCTTAAATCTATATTGTAAATCAGAGATTTTATATATATCAGGTTTGAAGCCTTTTTAACAGACACGCATATGTTTTTGTAATACACTTACCGCAAATAGTGAAGACTTGAAGCCACTATCACGAGGCTTCACCTGCAGTCTCTATTACTCCCCATGTACACACAGACTTAGTTGCCTTGGTGTTGTTGACGTGATTATTAATATATTAGAAGAGTTGGATAATGTATTACGAAATAACAGTATATTGACGTTACAGGTAGGCAAGTTGGGAGGGGACCTGTCACCATTCAGCACTGCTAGGAAATACGGACATTCTGTACACCAGGAAACTGAGGCACTGGACGGAATTTTCGAGAATAGGTCGAAAGCGCTACATAAAATAAAAATATATAAAAATAGCACTCTATTTATATTTATATATATTCTGTTGGACTGTATTGACATTGATAACAATGCAGGGGGGGGGGGAGGGGTAAACGAGAAAGTCGGTAAGTTGGTATTTTATGTCAGTTTAACAGAGCACGTTTCGAAAATTCCGTCCAAATATACGAGTTTACGTTCTAAAGTGTGACAGAAAATGTAAGTGCATAGGTTTTCTTTCAGTTTCTGCTTGTAACAAGGAAATGAATTAGGTGTGACAGGCTTGTTGATCACATACCAGTGTAAACTACCTTACAAACATATTAAATCCCAGCTTTTCTTAGAGAAAGTTGGTCAATAAAGAAAGTACATGTAACCCTCGTTTCACTTATTAATATTAGCAGTATTCACAATCCACCATAATAGCCTATCACTACTACTACTAATAATAATAATATGGTGCAGCATTGCAGTTTATTGCATTGTGTCCTGCAATATATTTCTGATTTTTCTTGTTCGTTTTACTTTTTCAGAATTGATAAGAATTTGAGTGATAGGAGACCTCCATTAACCTCCACTCTGAAAAAAATCTGGCAACTATAGCTTGGGTTATCATATAAGAATCAGTTACATAGTATAAAATACACACCTGAAAGTGGTGCTGCTTCTACGTCCAGGGACAACCATGAGTTAATCAAGAGTGTGTGCATCGTCCTAGCTTCGTCCCAACTGACTCGAAGACTCTTGGCTTCTGAGGCAAATACGCACACACACAAAGGTTCCAAAAAGAGTTAAGGGGTGATAAACTTGTTAAGAAATCTAAAGACCACACAGTTATCTGATCCAGCAAATCATTGCTGTGATTTAGAGAGGAAACACCGGCAATTTCCCGAGGAGCTCGAAAAGGCTTTTATGTAACTTTTTTATGTGATTTATGTAGTTCATGATCCAATGAAACTTAAAAAATAAATTATTGCAAAAAAAAAAAAAAAATGGAAAAACTTCTGGCAGACGCATGACATTTTTGTTTTGAAATGTCTTATAATCTCTTCCCCAAAGCCAAAAATTTAACATTTTCAGATTTTAGGCATTATGTGAGTCGAATGCGGAACCAAGATTACCCAGTGCATTAGACTACCACTAGCACCACACACAAGTATAAGCATAAGGACTGCAGGGTCCACCCACCTAGCTCTACCTCGACGTAATGCTCTAATATTAAATTACACTATTTACTTGACCATCTTCCTGTTACTCTTTCAATAGCAGTGACAAAGAGAATACTTAAACAAATATCTAATGAAGATCTCACCGACCTAACAAATTCACAAAGACCTGAAAGTTGTAGCATTAAATATTATAATAGATATCTTGAGGAGACATTCACATATGGGACTAATAGAACAAGAACCCGGCAATGTGATGTTATAGTTGCCACAATACGCCTGGGATATAGACGTATCTGGCAGCTATCTCAAACCCTAAATGTCAAGTACACAATGTGTCAACTTTGGGAAAGAGAAAACATGCACTCTCTTGAACATTATATTGTAGAATGTCCCATACTGACTGACTTTCGCCCTCCTGGGCTGAGGTATGCTGAACTCTGTAACTACTATATGAGTACTGGAACACTTGATGATATATTGGACTTGTACCCTAGCTTGACATTGTAATGTATCAATTATACAATCTATGTATGTGATATAACTATATAACATGAGCTTGTAAAAGCATCTTAATCACCTTCAGTGGTTAAGTTCTTAATTGCACACTAGTTTCTCTATCAGCTATCTCACCCTGTCAGAGTAAAAGAGACAAATGTATGTGCATGTATGTATGTGCATATATGTATGTATGTATATGTGTGTGTATGTATGTGTGTGTATATATGTATGTATGTATATGTGTACTCACCTAGTTGTGCTTGCGGGAGTTGAGCTCTGGCTCTTTGGTCCCGCCTCTCAACCGTCAATCAACAGGTGTACAGGTTCCTGAGCCTATTGGGCTCTATCATATCTACACTTGAAACTGTGTATGGAGTCAGCCTCCACCACATTACTTCCTAATGCATTCCATTTGTCAACCACTCTGACACTAAAAAAGTTCTTTCTAATATCTCTGGCTCATTTGGGCACTCAGTTTCCACCTGTGCCCCCTAGTGCGTGTGCCCCTTGTGTTAAATAGCCTGTCTTTATCAACCCTGTCGATTCCCTTGAGAATCTTGAATGTGGTGATCATGTGTGTGTATGTATGTGTGTATGTATGTGTGTATATATGTACGTATGTATATGTGTGTGTGTATGTATGTGTATAAAGTATATGTGGAAGCTGATCAGAATTACATTTCACCTTTTTAAATGTACATTAATGACACTATGTAAAAGACACATCAAACACTTTATGTAGCATACATAAATCTATGTATCTATGTATTTTACGAATGTAGCTTAGCCTAGCATTTTAAAATCACTACAATCACCTTCTGCGGTTGATTGTTCCATAAATCCCTGAACTGTATGTCTGACAAATCTCTCACCCTGTCCATGGAGGACAGAAGAAAATGTATATATGCTGATTAGCATTGTAGATGTGTGGCCACGTCTGTGGTAGAAAATAATAATATTAAAAAAAAAACTTTGAGAGCCATGGGAAGGGATGTATGGCTATCTATTATTGGTTGAACTCACACTGCCTGGGGCAGCTATACGGCCTCGATTCTTGCAGACAGGCGCCGTGAGGACACTATGTCTTTTGGAGTATTTCCTTTTCAAATATTCTTGTGTTCCTTTTCAAGAGTACACCATCATCCAGCTGGACACTCTTCCAGATACACATGTCTGTTTCTCCACCTTGAGTAGTTTCTTGTATGGAACAGTGTTATCTTTGCTGAAACCATGCTGCTGTTTTGAGACCAAAGTCAGCTACTCCAGGTATTCTTGGAACCTGCTCCGGATCAGTATCTGTTGCATCATGCAGAGGATGCTTGTAAGTGATCCGTAATTGTTAGCGTCTGTAATTAAGAAGTTTACTTCTTTTCCCGATTGTTGCTTATTGGCATCACTAGGATATTTTCATTAGGATATTTTCTAACAGGCTGGAAGCTATTTTCTTACAGGTCTCTCAGATCCATTGGCGTGTCAGGTTTGAGCTTCAAGCCTTTCATTTAATACTTCGCAAACTTCGATATCATTCTCTGTGTGTTCGCTTGATTTTTTATGCAGCCTGCTCGCCTGGTCATTCCCATTTTCCCCCCTAAGGTGGCAATGGAATTGTTTATGATGGTCTTTGGCTTTATATGTTATGCCACGCTCACATTTCACTGCTATTCTATCTTCTGTACTTCTTCCATGCTATTTTATATTGCTTGTGATTCCCATCTGCACTGTGGTATATACAATTCTCTCTTGCTTCTTTAAGCCTCTAGGGAGTGCATTTTTTAAATTATATTCTGACTCATTGCCTTGCTTTTTGAGTCGCACGGCTATCATTACAATGTAAAAAGTTAACCGTTTGGGTTAACGGACCACCCATTGCAGTGGTCACCTGTGAAAGGCTGCCTTTGTGGGTTGGTTGGGTGTCCGGGATGGGGCGAGAGGGAGAAAGAGGTCTTTGCACCGGTGTGGCAGAATGTACCATGCAGTAGGACTCCCCTGCTAAAAAAAAACTTGAGACGACGTACCCAGCAGCCAGCACTCGGCCCACTTCGCTGCCCTGGTAGGGGGTATACCTTGGCTAACGGGGCTCCAAACGTTTGGACTGATTGATACTTATGGAACACGAAAACTCTTCACAATCACAAGCTCGCGGGACAGGCAACCCGGGCCCGAGGTCAGACAGTGATGGAAGATTGGGCTTTGTAATCCTAACTATGATGAGCCCAGACCTGATTTTGTCTTTGGTTAACACACTTGATCCTTTTTCGTTCCCCTCCCACATCCTCGGCCGGGTTGAGCCCCAAGTGCCCGGTGTTGACTACTTCGTCACCTGGATTAACTCCATCTTTAGTTATGACGACTGCACGTCCCTCCACAGCCCCACATTCACACCCAAATACGCTTGGTCCCTTCAAACTCAGCATCACACCATGACCCCGCTATGTGACCTAAGTATTTTTATGTTTATCACAATGAACGTACACACCCTGATGATATACACACATATATATATACAACCATCTGGTTGACTACAGGATACCTATGTTATCTTCAACCTCACCCAGACTAGCACATGGGAGGCTGCCTCCCACCTAGCTGCTGGTCCCTGTATTGATGAGACCCCAGTTCGGGACGCCAAAAATGTCCAATTAAATGCCAGAATTGGCACTCATTCTGCCACACAATGTTGAGACTGGTCGACAGGAAACTCAAAGATTACCCTGAGAATATCACATATATTCTCAAGAGTATTCTATCCTCCAGGTTGACATGGTCATTGTACCACTCTCGCGGTTGTCGTCGTCAACTTCTTAAGAGTCATTAAGATCATGTTTGATGGTAGGAGCCTTCCGTCTTGCGTAATTCTTACCGGTCCGAGTTGCTCCATTCAAGAATACATCCCCCCTCAGCAACAGGTACCGGAAATATGGACATGGCTCCTCGAAGTGCAGTAGCGAGATGTCACTTGTGTGGTGATCCTACACCACTCAAAGACAGGTTGTTCTTCTCCTCCAGCTCGCTACATCAACTGCGACGAGGCCCACCCAACCTTCTCCCACACAGTTTCCAAGCCTTACACCCTGACACCTCCACAAGCTCTACTCTATGATTTGACACCCAAGGTGCTCCTTAAATATCACCGACCGGCATGTCCACCTTTCTCAGTCTGGACGGTAAAGTGACGGTCTCGCTTCATGCAGGTCGGCGTTCAGTCCCCGACCGTCCACAAGTGGTTGGGCACCATTCCTTCACCCCCCCCCCCGTCCAATTCCGAATCCTTATCCTGACCCCTTCCTAGTGCTATATAGTCGCAATGGCTTGGCGTTTTCTCATGATAATTCCCTCCCTTCTCCTACCCACTATATTTGCGTCACTTCAACTTATTCCTCTTTATCAACTGTGATCTTCGACTTTCGGCACTGTCTTCATTCTCAGCCCTCCACTTTGTCTCTGGGCTCTCCGCAACAAATATCTTCTCAGTGTAACACCGTCCTGCTCCTTATTGTCCGAACTGCATTGTCTCACCTACAGTCGTGATGTCCTGATTTTCAGGACGATCGTATGTACTGATTTTCAGAAAGGGTTAATGCTGCAGGGTTCAGGGTCAGACAACAGAAGAGTCAAGCCTGCTGGGTTTAGGGCGAGACAACAAAACTAAACCCCATAATGCAGTTTTTTTCTAACAAGTAACCCTCTCCTAGAATAAGGACAACCCACAAATATCACCGACAGTGGTTATATCTTAAACTTTCCCAGAATGCACCACAATGCGCAAAAAAAGCCATGAAAATATAGGACCTTATAATAGCCATGAAAATGCAAAGCCAAAAACAAAAATGCCATGAATTTAGAGGGCCTTAAAAAACATAGATATAGAAGGGTCTAAAATGGCCATGAATATACCTCTTTTACCTAAGGGCCACTAACCCTAGTGGCCCTCAGGTAAATCAGCAACTAACCCTAGTGGCCTCGACGAGGACAGGAAGCCAGGGGCTTGTCGAAAGTTCCCCCATTTGCCTTGATGATCTATTCCAGGTAGATTTTAAAACTTAACACAGTTTTGGCATTTACGGCTTCGGCAGGTAGGCGGTTCCATGGGATTATAACCCTGTGGATTAAAAAGCGTCTCCAGTTCTCAGTCCTACATTGTTGTTTGTTGAGCATGAAACAGTTGCTCCTTGTTTGTGTCACATTTGACCTTTTGAAGAAATTGTCCGGATCAACATCCTCTAACGTTTAATATTTTACAAGTTTCAATGAGATCAGCCCTGTCATGTCTAGTTTGCGGTGTTGTTAACCCTATGGCCCTCAACTGTTCTTGATACGAGAGATGACGTAACCCTGGAATGACTTTTGTTGCCCGGTGTTGCACTTTCTCCAGAGCAGCTATATCCTTCTAAAAATGAGGTCACCATGCTTGGCTACAGTAAACCAAATGAGGGCGCACCAGAGATTCATACAGTTGAATCATTACCTTCTTTTCCTTAAGGTCAAAAGTACGCTTGATTATTCCAAGGGTTTGGTTAGCTGTCTTGACTGCTGCTCCTGCCTGCTGTGCAACATTTAGCGAGTGATGGATTTTTACTCCACTGTCCTTTTCTTCGCCAATCTGCTGTAGTACAATGCTATTAATTTGGTAGTTGTGGCGTAGGTTGTTAAGCCCCACATGCAGGCTCCCCCACATATACAGGTCAGAAATAAAGCAATAAATATCTAGAGCCTAAAAAAGCTCTGATAATACAAAGATTTCCCACGAAGCCTTAAAAACTGGGAGAGAGCCAAGTTAAAACTTACTTAAAAAATAATCAAGTGGGATACAGAGAACTTTGCTAAGTTACCGGTTATATTTTTCCAGTCAGTCTCTAGAGATAATGATAAACAGTTGAGTTCAGGTAAATTCAGAACTTAACAAGCCGTAATGCAGGACAAAAAGCAAGAGATTCCATGGAACCGCCTACCCGTCGAAGTCGTAAATGTTATCTTTGACATAATAATATTATTTTTATTATAATATTAATAATGTTCATTTAATCAAAATACATTGGAAACATTTTAAAGTGGAGTATTCGTTGGAACTCAATGTACATTACATAAAACCACTAGTACGCAGACCGTTTTAGGTACTATTCAAGTTTAAAATTTACCTAGAAAAAATCTAGAAAAAACACCTTAGGGAAACAGGGAAACCTTAGGGAAACCTTAGGGAAACAGGGAAACCTTAGGAAAACCTTAGAAAAATCTTAGGGAAACAGGGAAACCTTAAGGAAACCTTAGAAAAACCTTAGGGAAACAGGGAAACCTTAGGGAAACCTTAGACAAGTCGCCGGATCCTCTTCCCCCGACGAAGCCTCTACAGTGACGCTGGCCCTCAATCAAATTTAAGTAAATACTCGGGAAACGGTTTCTTTTCACCAAATGAACATGAAGTCTAAACCACATATCAGAAAATGAAGAAACGACGCCGTTAAGGGCCATTATCAAGTCGTGCAATTTAGACGACTTGATAATGAGTTGGGTGTCAACTCTTCAGCCAGACTTGGATATCCATGTGAATGGGAAACAGATTTACAGGTTCCAAAAGAAGATAGGAAATGAGTTGCCGACAGATCACTGGAACATTATTTACCACAACGCAGTATTACAAACCAAATATGATTTCAACTGAGATTTAACAGAGCAGAAGGAGTTATTAAACACACTGGACATAATACTACTGAAGCAAACATACGAGTCATAAATACTCTTAGTGGGGCCAGCCAGAGGCTTAGGCCCCTACACTGGAATATCTTTAGTCACGTTATTGTGACTCATTGCCTGTCTGTACCCAATAAACAGTAAATAGATAACGGGGAATTAGGCAATTGTTTATTTATTTATTTATTTATTTATTTATTTATATATATACAAGAAGGTACATTGGGTTTGTGAGAATACATTGGATAGCACAGTATTTACATTCTTGTAAAGCCACTAGTACGCGCAGCGTTTCGGGCAGGTCCTTAATCTAGCAGAAAATTTAAGTAGGTAATTTCAATCAGAATTGATAAATGATAAAGATACATTACAAGAGAAAAATGAGATGAGAGAGATAAGTAGGTATATTAAAGCACATTGTTATATTAAAGCTCTGATTGATTACATTGACAGCTTGATTAGTAATTTAAACAAGGTTAATAGACACCATACAGCAGATTGACAGCACATATTGTTAAGGGGGTTACTTCCTGGGGTTGGGTCAGTAGTTCGACCTTGGCCAGCCCTCGATACAAGTGTAAAGTATTTATTTGCTTAAGCTTCCTGTACAATACAAAATGAATTAAATATTTTCTACTCCGCTAATTCTTAAGTTAGCTATAAAAATCTCACGTATTCAAAGAAAACGAGGACCTGTAAAGTTTTAGAGCATATTATGAACATATTATGATCATAAATAAATTATCCTAATAATAATTATGGGTTTGGATAAATATTTCCAAAATACAGCCCGTCCTAAAGCATAATTATTCCCAGGATAAATGTATTCATGGCAATCACACTTCATCATCAGCAATCAACAAGTCACCAATTTTTGGGAAGTTGTAAACTTGATAAGTGTTCTGTGTCCTGAATGGTGATTAACTCACTGCTGGTAATTGAGTATTGGTTATCATAAACATATAAATATATATAAGGTTATGTTTAGAAACTTTGATTCCAGCGAATAATTTGCATTATGATCATTTTTATTTAAGTCTCCCCTAAGGCATCACAAATGATCGTTTTCTCTAACTTCAATGAAATTTTATGGCTAACTTAGGAATTAGCAGAACAAATAACCCTTTAATAATTTAAATTAAAGAGTAATATATCAGTAGTGGCCTATTTGCCACTACTCCAAGAGGAAGCGGCTGGAACAAGAAAGCGGCACCTTATGGAACGTTCCCTGAATTCATCTACGTGAATTTGTCTATTTTAAACTAAAATAATATCCAGGACTAAGGCTTCAAGAATGAGCCACAGAGACCTTCGAAAGAACTTTTTCAGTGTCAGAGTAGTTAACAGATGGAATGCATTAGACAGTAATGTGGTGCAGGCTGACTCCATGCACAGTTTCAATTGTAGATTTAATAGAACCCAGTAGGCTCAGGAATCTTTACATCAGTCGATTGACAGTTGAGAGGCGGGACCAAAGAGCCAAAGCTCAACCCCCCAACAAATACAACTAGGTGGAGCACAGTCCTGTACCACAGTAGCCTACGTCGTGGGCTCACAACCGCAGGTTCCCAGCGGTTACACCGCGTTAACAATAGACGGTCGAGCGCGTTAACCGTCACAGCAAATTACCCTCCTGATACTTCTGTTTACCATGCAGTAAATATCCCCCCCCCTCCCCCGGGAGCCAGGCAACTGTTGTTGGTTGCATCTTGGGGAAGGGCAATACAGAAGTTGGCCTAGAGATAACCTCCATAAGCCGAACAAGCCCCCTTGTGCCCCAACTATGGGGAAGCAAGACAACAACGTGTAGCCCTTGGCACCGTTCCTTTAATATATATAGACATGTAGAAGAGAGACAGTTGCCATTCTCCTATTAAAAGAACGTTCCCGCGGGAGACACGAGGGAACGGGAGGCTTACTTGACAACACGAAAGAACACATTAAATGGTGGAATAAAACTTTCACATCCGATAATAGGCCCAAACACACAAACACACACACACACACACACACACACACACACACACACACACACACACACACACACACACACACACACACACACACACACACACACACACACACACATACCATACCTGCATACCATGCAAGATGATGGAGAAGATTGTGCGAAGAAAGCTAGTGGAGCACCTGGAGCGAAAGAACTTTGTAACACAGCATCAACATGGATTCAGCGATGGCAAGTCCTGCCTCACAGGGTTACTTGAATTCTACGACCAGGCAACAAAAATAAGGCAAGAAAGAGAAGGGTGGGCAGACTGCATATTTTTGGATTGTCAGAAAGCCTTTGATACAGTGCCACACAAGAGACTAGTGAAAAAGCTGGAGATGCAGGCTGGAGTGAAAGGGAAGATACTCCGTTGGATACAGGAGTACCTAAGCAACAGGAGACAACGAGTCAGTGTGAGGGGTGAGGTCCCAGATTGGCGAGACGTTACGAGTGGAGTCCCGCAGGGGTCAGTCCTTGGACCTATACTGTTTCTGATATACGTAAATGATCTCCCAGAGGGTATAGACTCGTTTCTCTCAATGTTTGCCGATGATGCAAAAATTATGAGGAGGATTGAAACTGAGGACGACAGTAGGAGGCTACAAGATGACCTAGACAGACTGAGTGAATGGTCCAACAAATGGCTGTTGAAGTTCAACCCGAGTAAATGCAAAGTAATGAAACTAGGCAGTGGAAATAGGAGGCCAGACACAGGATACAGAATAGGAGATGAAGTACTTAATGAAACGAACAGAGAGAAAGATCTAGGAGTTGATATCACACCAAACCTGTCTCCTGAAGCCCACATAAAAAGAATAACGTCTGCGGCATATGCGAGGCTGGCTAACATCAGAACAGCGTTCAGGAACCTGTGTAAGGAATCATTCAGAATCTTGTACACCACATACGTACGACCAATCCTGGAGTATGCGGCCCCAGCATGGAGCTCGTAGTTTGTCAAGCACAAGACGAAGTTGGAAAAAGTCCAAAGGTATGCCACTAGACTAGTCCCAGAACTAAGAGGCATGAGTTACGAGGAAAGGCTGCGGGAAATGCACCTTACGACACTGGAAGACAGAAGAGTAAGGGGAGACATGATCACAACCTACAAAATCCTCAGAGGAATCGACCGGGTAAACAAGGATAAACTATTCAACACTGGTGGGACGCGAACAAGGGGACACAGGTGGAAACTGAGTACCCACATGAGCCACAGAGACGTTAGAAGGAACTTTTTCAGTGTCAGAGTAGTTAACGGATGGAATGCATTAGGCAGTGATGTGGTGGAGGCTGACTCCATACACAGTTTTAAATGTAGATATGATAGAGCCCAGTAGGCTCAGGAACCTGTACACCAGTTGATTGACGGTTGAGAGGCGGGACCAAAGAGCCAAAGCTCAACCCCCGCAAGCACAAATAGGTGAGTACACGCACAGACACAAGTCGTACGGTAGAAACGATAAGACTAACACCATCGTCAACACACAGTTAGCTGCCTATTATACATATCAACCACATCATTTAATATCATAAAGACCATTAATGGCGTTCATAATAAACTCAACACAACAATATTACCAAAACATTAATTCCCAACCATTTTTTTCATTTTTCGGTCACAAAGAAAACGCCGAAATCTATTATATATATATAAAGAATTCTAACAAAAAATAGCTTAACACTACAACAGCTTAATTAAGCAATTAATAAGGTTATATTAATTTTATTTTATTTTACAGTTTGTCGGAAGCTTTTGTAGTTCTGAAAAAATAATTATAATAAATTCGTTAGGCAAATTTTACTGAACCTGTTTTCTATACAAGATGAAAATATGATAAACTATTTTATCAGTTGTTCTTGTTGTATTAGATTCAGTTACTGGGAACAACAAGTTCCAAGTAGCACGGTCTATGGTGATCCCGTAGTGGACTTACCTGGCACAGGAGCGAGGATGTAACTATGTTTTATGATTAGAAGGAATGTAATGGTATAATGTGTGGGCCGATGAGCTGGTGATTGTCAGGAGATTGGTGGTTGTTAGAGTGTGTGGTGATTGGTAGGTGTGGTGGTTGGTAGATATGGTGGTGGATGTGGTGGTGGTGGTTGGTGGTGGATGGTGGTGGTGGTTGTGGTTGTTGGATGTAGTGGTGGTTGTGGTGTTGGATGTAGTGGTGGTTGTGGTGGTTGGATGGAGTGATAATTGTAGTGGTTGTTGGTGGATGTGGTGGTTAATGGATATGGTGGTGGTGGTGGATGTGATGGTAGTGGGTGTTGGATGTTGTTGTGGTGGTGGTTGGTGGTTGTGGTGGTGGTGGTTAGTGGTGGTTGTTGTGGTGGTGGTTGGTGGTTGTGGTGGTGGTGGTTGGTGTTGTTGTGGTGGTGGTTGTGGTGGTGGTTGTTGTGGTGGTGGTTGTTGGTTGTGGTGGTGGTGGTTGGTTGTGGTGGTGGTGGTTGGTTGTGGTGGTGGTGGTTGGTTGTGGTGGTGGTGGTTGGTTGTGGTGGTGGTTGGTGGTTGTGGTGGTGGTTGTTGTGGTGGTGGTTGGTTGTGGTGGTGGTTGTTGTGGTGGTGGTTGTGGTGGTGGTGGTTGGTTGTGGTGGTGGTGGTTGGTTGTGGTGGTGGTGGTTGGTTGTGGTGGTGGTTGGTGGGCGTACTTACCTCTCGGTGACCACGGAGAAGTGAGGTCTATAGTTCTGATCCTCCTACACAGCCTTGCTGTACCCGTTTCGTTATATCTATTCTGACGTCCGAATTCTTTGTCGAATCGGACCTTAAAGTTGTGGATGGAGGTGGCTTCTGCAACTTCTTCTTCTTCTCTGTGTATTTCACTTGTTGACCACCCGTACAGGGGTTATCTTGAGGTTATCTTGAGATGATTTCGGGGCTTAGCGTCCCCGCGGCCCTGTCCTCGACCAGGCCTCTTTTTTGTTACACACCCCCAGGAAGCAGCCCGTAGCAGCTGTCTAACTCCCAGGTACCTATTTACTGCTAGGTAACAGGGGCATCAGGGTGAAAGAAACATTTTGCCCATTTGTCTCCGCCTTCACCGGGGATCGAACCCGGAACCTCAGGACTACGAATCCGAAGCGCTGTCCACCCAGCTGTCAGGCACCCTAGGGTAACAGTATTTCCTAACATTTCTTTGACTCATTTGTGTTTCCAACTTCCACCTGTGTTCTCTTGTTCTATTTTCTCCCAATATGAAGAGGCTGTCCTTGTGCACCTTGTCTCTTCCCCTCAGTATCTTGTATGTCGTGGTCAGATCCCTCCCGTGTTTTCTGTGCTCTAGTGTTGTGAGCTTAAACTGCAATAGACCATCCTCATAACTTAACCCTCTTAGCTCTGGTACCGATCTTGTTGTTAACCTTAAATTTTGGTTTAATGATTCACAAGGTGCGGATTCCATACTGGCAATGCATATTGTAGTATTGGTCAAAAAATTATGTGCAGATTGCCTTGGAGTCCTGATTTAGGCGTGTGACAGATGTTTTTGTATATGCCAGCGTCACATATGCTGCCGATGTTGTTCAGTTTATGTGTGCCTTCGGTGTTGGCGCTGGAATTATATATATCCACTCTCAGAGATTTCTCCCCCGGTCTTCATTACCTTACACGTGCTGGTATTAATTTCTTACCTACAATTTGTTTACGTTCTACTGGAGTTTGTCTGTATTCTTGTAACTTACTACAGTCCTCCTCCATTGTTACGTTCCTCGTCATGTTTACACCGTCTACAAACATTGACATGTAGGCGCTCCCTCGGGTCGGTCATTTCAGTAGTAGTCCCAGGGCCGAGCCTGGTGATATTTTAAGAACTTTTGGTACCCCTTTTTTCAGACATTTTAAGGCCCTTTGGCACTCTTCTTCCAGACATTTTAAGACCCTTTGGCACCCTTCTTCCAGACATTTTAAGAACCTTTGGCATAGTTCTTGATCACGACTGTCAGGTTTCGTCTTCACCTCTAAATCCTTGACGCCCTTTTGTGACAAAGGTTATCCTCTGCAGCTACCCTGTTATCCTGAAGCTGAACGCTATCTCCACAAGTTTGCACACTAATCAGTGACACTGAACACTAATCAGTGAAACTGGTCTGTAATTTAGTGCCTCGTGTCTGTCCCCATAATTTTTTTTTAATACTTACGACTGATTTTTGTTTTTTCTTCAGAATTGTCAGATTTCCTGGTGAGGGTGGTGGTGGTTGGTGAGGGTGGTGGTGGTTGGTGAGGGTGGTGGTGGTTGGTGAGGGTGGTGGTGGTTGGTGAGGGTGGTGGTGGTTGGTGAGGGTGGTGGTGGTTGGTGAGGGTGGTGGTGGTTGGTGAGGGTGGTGGTGGTTGGTGAGGGTGGTGGTGGTTGGTGAGGGTGGTGGTGGTTGGTGAGGGTGGTGGTGGTTGGTGAGGGTGGTGGTGGTTGGTGAGGGTGGTGGTGGTTGGTGAGGGTGGTGGTGGTTGGTGAAGGTTGTGGTGGTTGGTGAGGGTGGTGGTGGTTGGTGAGGGTGGTGGTGGTTGGTGAGGGTGGTGGTGGTTGGTGAGGGTGGTGGTGGTTGGTGAGGGTTGTGGTGGTTGGTGAGGGTGGTGGTGGTTGGTGAAGATGGTGGTGGTTGGTGAGGGTGGTGGTGGTTGGTGAGGGTGGTGGTGGTTGGTGAGGGTGGTGGTGGTTGGTGAGGGTGGTGGTGGTTGGTGAGGGTGGTGGTGGTTAGTGAGTGACGTCATAATTAACAAAATCACAACACCTGTCCAATTGCTAGTTTGTACAAATTACTATTCGCGTACAATAACCAGTTGGCGAAGCGTGATAATTAGCATTAACAACGATACCTTAAATAGTATTGGTGCTACAAACTCTCAACGATACCTGACTGAAATGATTCACGATATCTGACGGAAATAATTTACGAAACCTTACAGAAAAGAATTAAAGATACCTGAAATAATTGACGATAGTTTGTTGAACTGATTCACGATACCAGCCGAAAATTATTTACGATACCAACAGAATAGCAGAAAAAGCTATCGTGAAAAATATTGAAATTACTGTTCTCGTATAATGGTCGGTTGAAGGTATTCTTGAACAATTTAGAGGCAAAAGACATAGAACAAGTTTCTTTGCCCATCGCCAACGTGGACCAGTAATATGTGTTGCGCTGTGTCGCTTAATACCGCTCGCATATATGGACCTCTTGATGGTAAATGGATCAAGTTTAGCAGTTATGAGTAGCTGTGTGTGTGTGTGAGGAAGGGGGGGGGGAGTGGAGGTGAAGTGGGAGGGACCGGGGGGGGGGGGGACGAGGGGAGAGGGACCGGGGGGGGGAGGGGGGGAGGTGAAATGACTGTGTGTATCACCTAAATGCACTCACCTAAATGTGCTTACAGTGTCAGTGGCTAGATTCCTATCATTAGTCACTAGGACTAATATCAGGCTTAATATCAATAGCGTCCCCGCGGCCCGGTCCTCGACCAGGCCTCCACCCCCCAGGAAGCAGCCCGTGACAGCTGACTAACACCCAGGTACCTATTTTACTACTAGGTAACAGGGGCATAGGGTGAAAGAAACTCTGCCCATTGTTTTCTCGCCGGCGCCCGGGATCGAACCCGGGACCACAGGATCACAAGCCCAGCGTGCTGTCCGCTCGGCCGACCGGCTCCCCTGAAGACTGGAGCATCCAGTCTAAATCCCCCCCCCCCCCCGCCCCCCCTCTCACTCACCCATATAAATCCCCCCCTCCCCCCCCTCACACGTGAACCTGATCACTCTATTCTTAAAACCTCTTGAGCTCTCTATCTCCAATTGGTGGTTTGGGTGCCAATTGGCACCCTCTGCAGATCCTCATCCTCAGCCCTGTTGTTAAAACTATCTGCAAGACTTTAAGACTCCCCACGACCGCTCAAGCCTTATTTAGACTGATAGTATACCTCCAAGCTTTATAGCACTATCGCGGCCACTCAGTCATCACACTAATAATATAATAGACTGGCGGACTTTTTGGCCTTCTCGCAGGACGCTCAAGTCATAGACGGACTTGAAGGACTTTTGTTGAATTCTCTCATGGACTCTCGGAAAGAAACGTTCTTTATCAAGGAACGTTCTTTATCAAGGAACGTTCTTTATCAAGGAACGTTCTTTATCAAGAAACGTTCCCTATCAAAAAACGTGCTCTATCAAAAAACGTTCTCTATTAGTGTTCTACAAAAAATAGCATTTTATAAACATTTTGATATCAATTTATTTTATTATAGTAACTCAGTAACTCTCCTGTTGTATAGCGGTAATTCACTTTTGAGTTATGACATTTCCACCCAGAAACAAGACTTCTTCTTTACTGACTAAAGACGCGAATTAAGAATAAGAATGGATAAGTCAATGTGGAAAACCATTGACCGTTGAGAGACATCAAATTCACCAGGAAAACTAATGTGAGGTCTGGCTGAATATTTGAAGTAGGGCGAGACATAGAGCCAAAATTTCGGTGTTTCTGAAGGAACTCTAAGGGAAGATTCTGAGCTCTAGAAAACTTCTGACTTCTCTAAGGAGAAACAAGTTTGCATTAGTGCTCTACCCTCCCCGCAAAAAAGTGAAGTAATAAGAGAGAGAAACTTAGATAAAAAAAAGGATTAAGAAGATAGACAAAGACAACTTAGAAAGCAATAGACTAGCGGAGGAGGAGGAGGTGGTAAGGTGTCAAGAAGGCGCTATATAAAGAGATTGCTGTCATGGGGGCGCGCCCCGCTCCTGGGCCAGATAAGTTACGGGCTCACCATAGCCCGTGCTACTTGGAACTTGTTCCGAGTAGCTGAATCTATAACAACAACAACATGGGGGCGTTACGGGAGACATCTCCCGTCACGCAGGGTGCAGTCGCGCCTCCACAGATCTCCAGTATCAGCTCTTGATACTGGTAATGGCTCAAAAGGGCCGCCACTTACGGGCTATTCATGCCCGTGCCACCTTTTGGGTGGCTTAATCTTCATCATCATCAACACGGGGGCGTTACGGGCTCACCATAGCCCGTGCTACATGGACACTTCGTTCTGAGTAGCTAAATCTGAAACAACAACAACAACAACACTGGGGCGACTATTCCATCTGCCTCAAGGAGGTAGATGGAATAGACAGGGAAGGAGACGTAAGGAGTCGAGAGAGAGAGAAATGGAGAGGGACAAGAACAGAGATAAGGAAGATGAAAGGAAGACAGAAGGAGGAATAGTGAGAGAGAGAGGTGAAGGTAGGGAAGGCAAACACAGAATGAAGAACATGTGGAAGGAGGGAAAGCAATACAGAGAGGAGGAAGTATGGAACTAAATAGGGAGAGAGGCACATAAGGAAGGAGAGATGGAGGAAGATACGAATCGAGACACAGAAGGTGACACAGACATTAGACGAGATGACCCCCCCCCAACACAACAGAGAGAACTGACCCCCTGACACAATAGAGAGTACTGACCCCCCAACACAACAGAGAGTACTGACCCCCTGACACAATAGAGAGTACTGACCCCCCAACACAACAGAGAGGACTGACCCCCCAACACAACAGAGAGAACTGACCCCCTGACACAATAGAGAGTACTGACCCCCCAACACAACAGAGAGTACTGACCCCCTGACACAATAGAGAGTACTGACCCCCTGACACAATAGAGAGTACTGACCCCCTGACACAATAGAGAGTACTGACCCCCTGACACAATAGAGAGTACTGACCCCCTGACACAATAGAGAGTACTGACCCCCCAACACAACAGAGAGGACTGACCCCCTGACACAACAGAGAGGACTGACCCCCCGACACAACAGAGAGTACTGACCCCCTGACACAATAGAGAGTACTGACCCCCAACACAACAGAGAGTACTGACCCCCTGACACAATAGAGAGTACTGACCCCCCAACACAACAGAGAGTACTGACCCCCTGACACAATAGAGAGGACTGACCCCCTGACACAATACAGAGTACTGACCCCCTGACACAATAGAGAGTACTGACCCCCTGACACAATACAGAGTACTGACCCCCTGACACAACAGAGAGTACTGACCCCCTGACACAATAGAGAGTACTGACCCCCTGACACAATAGAGAGTACTGACCCCCTGACACAATAGAGAGTACTGACCCCCTGACACAACAGAGAGGACTGACCCCCTGACACAATAGAGAGTACTGACCCCCTGACACAACAGAGAGTACTGACCCCCTGACACAATACAGAGTACTGACCCCCTGACACAATAGAGAGAACTGACCCCCTGACACAATAGAGAGTACTGACCCCCTGACACAACAGAGAGTACTGACCCCCTGACACAACAGAGAGAACTGACCCCCCTGACACAATAGAGAGAACTGACCCCCTGACACAATAGAGAGTACTGACCCCCTGACACAATAGAGAGTACTGACCCCCTGACACAATAGAGAGTACTGACCCCCTGACACAACCCCCTAGAGAGTACTGACCCCCTGACACAACAGAGAGTACTGACCCCCTGACACAATACAGAGTACTGACCCCCTGACACAACAGAGAGTACTGACCCCCTGACACAACAGAGAGTACTGACCCCCTGACACAACAGAGAGGACTGACCCCCTGACACAACAGAGAGAACTGACCCCCTGACACAACCCCCTGACACAACAGAGAGTACTGACCCCCTGACACAACAGAGAGTACTGACCCCCTGACACAATAGAGAGTACTGACCCCCTGACACAATACAGAGTACTGACCCCCTGACACAACAGAGAGTACTGACCCCCTGACACAACAGAGAGTACTGACCCCCTGACACAATAGAGAGTACTGACCCCCTGACACAATACAGAGTACTGACCCCCTGACACAATACAGAGTACTGACCCCCTGACCCAATACAGAGTACTGACCCCCTGACACAATAGAGAGTACTGACCCCCTGACACAATAGAGAGTACTGACCCCCTGACACAATAGAGAGTACTGACCCCCTGACACAATAGAGAGTACTGACCCCCTGACACAATAGAGAGTACTGACCCCCTGACACAATAGAGAGTACTGACCCCCTGACACAATAGAGAGTACTGACCCCCTGACACAATAGAGAGTACTGACCCCCTGACACAATAGAGAGTACTGACCCCCTGACACAATACAGAGTACTGACCCCCTGACACAATAGAGAGTACTGACCCCCTGACACAATACAGAGTACTGACCCCCTGACACAATAGAGAGTACTGACCCCCTGACACAATACAGAGTACTGACCCCCTGACACAATAGAGAGTACTGACCCCCTGACACAACAGAGAGTACTGACCCCCTGACACAATAGAGAGTACTGACCCCCTGACACAATAGAGAGTACTGACCCCCTGACACACTAGAGAGTACTGACCCCCTGACACAATAGAGAGGACTGACCCCCTGACACAATAGAGAGTACTGACCCCCCTGACACAATAGAGAGTACTGACCCCCTGACACAACAGAGAGTACTGACCCCCTGACACAACAGAGAGTACTGACCCCCTGACACAATAGAGAGAACTGACCCCCTGACACAATAGAGAGTACTGACCCCCTGACACAATAGAGAGAACTGACCCCCTGACACAATAGAGAGTACTGACCCCCTGACACAATAGAGAGTACTGACCCCCTGACACAATAGAGAGTACTGACCCCCTGACACAATAGAGAGAACTGACCCCCCTGACACAATAGAGAGTACTGACCCCCTGACACAATAGAGAGTACTGACCCCCTGACACAATAGAGAGTACTGACCCCCTGACACAATAGAGAGTACTGACCCCCTGACACAATAGAGAGTACTGACCCCCTGACACAATAGAGAGTACTGACCCCCTGACACAATAGAGAGTACTGACCCCCTGACACAATAGAGAGTACTGACCCCCTGACACAATAGAGAGTACTGACCCCCTGACACAATAGAGAGTACTGACCCCCTGACACAATAGAGAGTACTGACCCCCTGACACAATAGAGAGTACTGACCCCCTGACACAATAGAGAGTACTGACCCCCTGACACAATAGAGAGTACTGACCCCCTGACACAATAGAGAGTACTGACCCCCTGACACAATAGAGAGTACTGACCCCCTGACACAATAGAGAGTACTGACCCCCTGACACAATAGAGAGTACTGACCCCCTGACACAATAGAGAGTACTGACCCCCTGACACAATAGAGAGTACTGACCCCCTGACACAACAGAGAGTACTGACCCCCTGACACAACAGAGAGGACTGACCCCCTGACACAATAGAGAGAGTACTGACCCCCTGACACAATAGAGAGTACTGACCCCCTGACACAATAGAGAGTACTGACCCCCTGACACAATAGAGAGTACTGACCCCCTGACACAATAGAGAGTACTGACCCCCTGACACAATAGAGAGTACTGACCCCCTGACACAACAGAGAGTACTGACCCCCTGACACAATAGAGAGTACTGACCCCCCTGACACAACAGAGAGTACTGACCCCCTGACACAATAGAGAGGACTGACCCCCTGACACAATAAAGAGGACTGACCCCCTGACACAACAGAGACGACTGACCCCCTGACACAACAGAGACGACTGACCCCCTGACACAACAGAGACGGCTGACCCCCTGACACAATAAAGAGGACTGACCCCCCCCCCGTCTCTCCCCTGAAACAATAGACAGAAATAAGGGTTGTGATCCCACACCTTAAGAGGTAAATGTCCCCAAACACCAATACCCAACCCTGTCTAACGGTGGGTAATGAGAGGCAGTTCAGGTGATATATCTAAGCTGAGAATTTGCAACAGTGAGCGAGATTAAAGCTCTGAGGCGCTTAATTCTTCTGAAGACCGCCAAGCTTGGCAAATATAAGCTTTATTTTTTTACAAACTTTCTGATGGGATTGTTGCGCTGACTTATTTGTTGAGAGGTTACTCGGAATGAGTTTAATTAGGTGATTGTTACGCATCATGTCGCGGAAAGCTGAAAAAAAAATGTATGCAGGCACATAATAAAGTTTAGGTACCAAACTTTAATGAGTTTTACGCAAAGCAAATTATTTTTTTTAGATGAGTTAGTTACTTATTATTTTTTATTATTTTTTAGATGAGTTAGTTACTTAATTTGTTGATCATGGATCCATGCAGCAGGCGGCGGTGGAGGAGAGGTTGCAACAGCATGCAGGTATTAACTACTGTAGTTAATGCCTTAGAATAATTAGCTAAGATTTTTTTGGGGTAAGAACATAAGATCATGATAATTAACGCAACTACAGAAGGCCTGTTGGCCCATACGAGGCAGCTCCTATTTACATCCACCCAAACTCATTCATATATATGTCTAACCTACGCTTGAAACCATCCATCGATCCCAGGTCTATTATGTTACCCCCGGTAATTTGTTCCACAAATCAGCAACCTTGTTTCCAAGCCAGTATTTACCCAGGGCCTTTATTAAGATCCCCCCCCCTTGTTATGCATATTCAACTACTGTTACCCTTCAGTCAAGTCACCCCTAACTTCTCGCCCTTCTAGAGATTGTAAGTTAAGGTTTTTCAATCTTTATTTATTTGTAAGATTTCTAATTTGTGTAATTAATGTTGCCGGTCGGCCGAGCGGACAGCACGCTGGACTTGTGATCCTGTGGTCCCGGGTTCGATCCCGGGCGCCGGCGAGAAACAATGGGCAGAGTTTCTTTCACCCTATGCCCCTGTTACCTAGCAGTAAAATAGGTACCTGGGTGTTAGTCAGCTGTCACGGGCTGCTTCCTGGGGGTGGAGGCCTGGTCGAGGACCGGGGGGACACTAAAGCCCCGAAATCATCTCAAGATAACCTCAAGATATCCTTCGCTGAACGCCTTCTAGTGAATTTGCCATTCTTATAGTATGGCGACCCAAGCTGAACGACCAAAGCTGAACTACATCTTCTAAATGGGGCATAACCAGAGCAAGATATAGCTGAAGAACATCACCAGGCAGGTTAGTGATGAAGCTTCGTGCAATATATCCCAGTATTCTATTTGCTTTATTTCTAACATTTATAAATTACCTCTTTTTTGGCTTTTAATTCCTACTCATGACCCACAGATCTTTTTCGTGGTCACACTTTGCAAATTCATTACCTGATTCATTAGAAAGTAATTCAGCGCTAGGTTCACGGCACGTCCCAAGAACTTTAAAAAGTTTAACTTCGTCCAATTTATTCTGCCTAAGAAATTTCTTGGTTTATCAAAATCAGCTTTTCGGAAATCTGGCACCTCGACATAATTTGATCCTGCACATTTATTCTATTCTATGGTAATTTTGATTTCCTTGTGATCACTGTTCCCTAGTTCACTCCCTATTTCCCTTGTGATCACTGTTCCCTAGTTCACTCCCTATTTCCCTTGTGATCACTGTTCCCTAGTTCACTCCCTATTTCCTTGTGATCACTGTTCCCTAGTTCACTCCCTATTTCCCTTGTGATCACTGTTCCCTAGTTCACTCCCTATTTCCCTTGTGATCACTGTTCCCTAGTTCACTCCCTATTTCCCTTGTGATCACTGTTCCCTAGTTCACTCCCTATTTCCTTGTGATCACTGTTCCCTAGTTCACTCCCTATTTCCCTTGTGATCACTGTTCCCTAGTTCACTCCCTATTTCCTTGTGATCACTGTTCCCTAGTTCACTCCCTATTTCCTTGTGATCACTGTTCCCTAGTTCACTCCCTATTTCCCTTGTGATCACTGTTCCCTAGTTCACTCCCTATTTCCCTTGTGATCACTGTTCCCTAGTTCACTCCCTATTTCCCTTCCTTGTGATCACTGTTCCCTAGTTCACTCCCTATTTCCCTTGTGATCACTGTTCCCTAGTTCACTCCCTATTTCCTTGTGATCACTGTTCCCTAGTTCACTCCCTATTTCCCTTGTGATCACTGTTCCCTAGTTCACTCCCTATTTCCTTGTGATCACTGTTCCCTAGTTCACTCCCTATTTCCTTGTGATCACTGTTCCCTAGTTCACTCCCTATTTCCCTTGCGATCACTGTTCCCTAGTTCACTCCCTATTTCCTTGTGATCACTGTTCCCTAGTTCACTCCCTATTTCCCTTGTGATCACTGTTCCCTAGTTCACTCCCTATTTCCTTGTGATCACTGTTCCCTAGTTCACTCCCTATTTCCCTTGTGATCACTGTTCCCTAGTTCACTCCCTATTTCCTTGTGATCACTGTTCCCTAGTTCACTCCCTATTTCCTTGTGATCACTGTTCCCTAGTTCACTCCCCTATTTCCCTTGTGATCACTGTTCCCTAGTTCACTCCCTATTTCCTTGTGATCACTGTTCCCTAGTTCACTCCCTATTTCCCTTGTGATCACTGTTCCCTAGTTCACTCCCTATTTCCTTGTGATCACTGTTCCCTAGTTCACTCCCTATTTCCTTGTGATCATTGTTCCATAGTTCACTCCCTATTTCCTTGTGATCACTGTTCCCTAGTTCACTCCCTATTTCCTTGTGATCATTGTTCCATAGTTCACTCCCTATTTCCTTGTGATCACTGTTCCCTAGTTCACTCCCTATTTCCTTGTGATCATTGTTCCCTAGTTCACTCCCTATTTCTTCGATGTCACCTCTGTTAGTTAACACCAAGTCTAAAATGTTAGTTATCCCGTGCGAGCTCCTGAATATGTGACTTTAGTGAGCAGTCATCAACTGTAAAAAACCTTCTGCATGGGCACTCTCTGTTTTGTTAATTCAGTTTATTCGACTACAATACAAGTGACCCATAACATAAACGCTGACCCCGTACAGTGTTGGCTTCCAGTCTCTTGAATCTTGGTGGCTTGTATATAACGCCTATTATTAGATTATTCTGGTTTTCATTCTTTTCTAACCAAACGGTTTCTGTGTTTGGCTCAGTTTTGATCTCTGACACTACATTTGAACTTATTCCTGATATATATATATGGCTAATTCTCCCGCTCCTCGTTTAATCTACCTCTCCTTGTGAAATAAATTGAATCCCTATACTGTATATATAATAAATAACTGTGTCGTGGGACAGTAAGCCAGAGTTTATTCATACACGTTGGGGCTTTTATCTAGGTAACTGCCACCAAGGTCGAATTACTGACCCCGCCCAGGATGCAACTCCACAACCAGCCGACCAACTCCTGAGTACCTACTGGCTGCTAGGTAAACAGGGGTGCATTAGGTGAAAGGCAATGTGCCCAACCATTTCTGTCTCTCCCGCTGGTAATTCGAACCCGAAAAAAACGAACCCGACTGAACTGCCGGCTCTATAAGTGGTATTCAGTTCCCCGTTTTCTCCACTCATCCACGTTGGGGTTGGTGCGATAACCGATCGCACCAACCGATCGCTAGATAATCGCTGGATTATCGGTTGGTGCGATAATCCAGCGTTTCTGTACAGACATTAAGAGCATCTATAAATCGTTTATTTTTGTTTCTAAGACACTCACTGCTCGCCTCCATCCCTCTTCCTTCTACTTAATCCAACACCTGTTATTACTGCCTCCTTCCCCCTCAAATTTACTCCCGTCTCTCTATCATCTAACAATTGCTCGAGCAAACTTCAGTGTTACGAGCTTTACAATATCACTAAACCACCCCACATTTTGACGCCTAGGTCGGTTACGTCCAGATTGCGACGCATTAAGTGTGAGGACAGGTTTGGCGAGGTGGGTAGGTTGGTAGATATAAAGAAAATGAAGGTTGTTACCAACACGAACAATCCCAGCTGAGTGTAATCAACCTCAGAACTGAGTACAGTTGTACGGGCTGTAATCAGGAGTTATTTGTAACGAACCTCGTTATTTATGGTCACTTATAGCCAAGTTGTTCGTATCAAGTGGTCGTTAGCGCTTCTAATGGCCAAGGAAGGCTTTTCAGGTCTGAAAACTTAACAAATGAATTGTGATTCGACGAATGATGGTGGATGTTGAGGTGAGTCAGGTCAGAGGGCGTCGTGTTGAACAGTCAGGTCAGAGGGCGTCGTGTTGAACAGAGTCAGGTCAGAGGGCGTCGTGTTGAACAGAGTCAGGTCAGAGGGCGTCGTGTTGAACAGTCAGGTCAGAGGGCGTCGTGTTGAACAGTCAGGTCAGAGGGCGTCGTGTTGAACAGTCAGGTCAGAGGGCGTCGTGTTGAATAGAGTCAGGTCAGAGGGCGTCGTGTTGAACAGAGTCAGGTCAGAGGGCGTCGTGTTGAACAGAGTCAGGTCAGAGGGCGTCGTGTTGAACAGAGTCAGGTCAGAGGGCGTCGTGTTGAACAGAGTCAGGTCAGAGGGCGTCGTGTTGAACAGAGTCAGGTCATTGGGCGTCGTGTTGAACAGAGTCAGGTCATAGGGCGTCGTGTTGAACAGAGTCAGGTCAGAGGGCGTCGTGTTGAACAGAGTCAGGTCAGAGGGCGTCGTGTTGAACAGAGTCAGGTCATAGGGCGTCGTGTTGAACAGAGTCAGGTCAGAGGGCGTCGTGTTGAACAGAGTCAGGTCAGAGGGCGTCGTGTTGAACAGAGTCATGTCAGAGGGGCTCCGGGCTACAATTTGGGAGCACATTTCCTCTCTATAACTGCGTCGCAGCCTATATACAAGCGACCAATCCGTTAGAAAGGCGACGTTTCAGCAGAGCTTACTACACCGCGTGCAGGCGATGAGTCACAATAACGTGGCTAAAGATATGTTGACCAGACCACACACTAGAAGGTGAAGGGACGACGACGTTTCGGTCCGTCCTGGACCATTATCAAGTCATCCTGGACCATTATCAAGTCGTCCTGGACCATTATCAAGTCGTCCTGGACCATTATCAAGTCATCCTGGACCATTATCAAGTCGTCCTGGACCATTATCAAGTCGTCCTGGACCATTATCAAGTCGTCCTGGACCATTATCATGTCGTCCTGGACCATTATCAACTTGATAATGGTCCAGGAAGGACCTAAACGTCGTCGTTTCACCATCTTCTGAAGCATGGTTTCGTCATCATTATAACACCGTCAAATTGACGTTTTCAATGCATCGGCCTCGATAGGTTAGGTGGGTTGCTTGGGTTCGTACGTTCCTGGTTAGGCACAACCGTTGCAATTTTTGACGGAGTGACAGAGAGAACGAAATATCTCACAAGTGATATCATTTGTTAGTAATTATTCCCGGAGATAACTAGTAGATAACTAACTATCCTCAACTAACACATTTATTTTGCATTCGAATTGAGGAAAACTGCATTAGGCCTATTAACCCCCCTTTATAGACTGGTCTAATACAATTTAAGTTCTTCCTTTTGTTCGAGTACTTTATACTTTGAATAAATTGGGGCTGCTGAATGTATAGCTAAGGAAAGAGAATCTGTGTATATTGGTTTGTCTGCCCTAAAAGTCGGACGCTCGGGGCTAGCTTCACCCAACTTTTCAAGATGACACATGGGGGGTATGTAGCTGTCAATGGCTGCTCGGAGTCGGCCAAGTGGATGTGGAGGCAAGTTTCATTTGCTTTCGTTAATCAGAAGACGTTAGCAGCGAAACCTTCGCTAACCAGCTATGCAACCCGTCCTCTTGAAAATAATGTCGCTTTTGGCTCGTATGCGCGCTATGGCCAAACGTGGACGTAATTTGAAGTGAAATCGACTCACAAAAGTGACGTACTGTCCCGTTGTCTTTTTGAGTCGTCCGGCTTACTCGGAAAGGTTAGGAGAGGAAATTTTCAATTAATGGTTTTCATAACATTCTGACACTTTATGAGAATTTCCTGACCACCTAACTTACCAGAAGACACTTAACTAACTGTTGTTGAAAAAAAAAATCCCATTTTTTTTTTTTCATTTTCAAATTACATCTACTTTCGGCCATACGGGCAAACGGCCAAAAGCGACGTTATTTTTAAGAGGACAGGTTGTCTGAGCGAAAGAAGTCACTGACGTTAGCTAACGCTATCAATAAGATTTCCCCAATCCGTTAATTTGCAGTAACGAGGAAGACGCCTCTTACTCGTTACTGGAAATGTACACGCTTACTAAACACGCAGCACTTCCCCGGCCTCGGAGGTCGACGCCATCTCCCCGCTCCTTAACAAGAGTTACTCGGCCTTAAACGAACAAATATTTAAACACTCGAGGAAAGCATAATAAAAGAGAGTCGTGGGAGACGCAGCCGCTTCCCCGGAGATGTATTAAGGAGTCAACAGCAGGAGGTACACACACACAGGGATGCTAGTTTGTCTGCCGCGGGCGGGGCCTAAGGGTCACGGGGGCCGTCTTGATGCTGTCTTCAACGCTACACGAACCTACTGACTTGTTAATCTTTAAGAACAAAGAATAACAAATTGAATCGCAAATATGAATCAATCCCAGCTAGCAAGTAGCTGGGAATTTACCGTCCAGGTGTTGGACGGTAGAGCGACGGTCTCGCTTCATGCAGGTCGGCGTTCAATACCCAACTGTCCACAAGTGATTGGGCACCATTCCTTCCCCAACCCGTTCTCGCTCTTGCTTATAGTCTATATTTGGCTTATGAATAAGTGCATATGTGATATATTAATTCATTGTGAATATTTTAGTTTACCTTGAAAAGCTGAATAGAAAACACCGACTTAACCTAACCTTCTTAGTATGTTAAAATATTACAATTAGTACTGAACCTATACCTATATTGATATTACAGTTTTATAAAAAATAAAATATTTAAATAAATTTTAAAGTAACTTAGGATATTGTCAAATTTTGTATAAAATCTCTATTGTTTAATAAAATTGAGAGGAAGAGTTAGTGCCTTGGAAAAAAATATGACTTGGCATATGTCACATATATACTTATTTATAAGCGAAATATTGACTATAAGCAATAAGTCATATATTTACTGTCTTGTGCGAGAGCGGGTTGTCGTCCCCCCGTCCGATCCCAAATCCTTAACCTGTCCCCTTCCAAGTGCTATATAGTCGTAATGGTTTGGCGCTTTCTCCTGATAATTCCTTCCTTCCAGGAAGCTGGAATAATGCATTAGATTACACACAGAAATCACAATAGCTTGATGCATCAAATGAACAAATCCACAAGGGCCGTGACAAGGATTCGAACCTACGTCCTAGAGCATCCCAGACGCCGCCTTAATCGAATGAGCTACGACATGGTCAACAGAGTTGAAACCAGAAGTTCTACTGAACTTACTGGGATCCTGCAGCCTCTCCGAGACACAATCCAGGGTTTTACACAACTCCCTTATTCACTCGAGCTATGTCGGGCGAAGAGGTAGACGGCCTATTGACATAGCTCGAGTGCATGGGGGGAGTTGTGTAAAACCCTGGTTTGTGTCTCGGAGAGGCTGCAGGATCCAAGTAAGTTCAGTAGAACTTCTGGTTTCAACTCTTTTTGACCATGTCGTAGCTCAGTCGATTAAGGCGGCGTCTGGGATGCTTTCGGACGTAAGTTCGAATCCTCGTCACGGCCCTTGAGGATTTGTTCAATGCATTAGATGCTGGGAGGAATATGTTGAGTATTAAACTCATTTCTAAATGAATCACCAAGCATATAAATGTCCATTGACTAAACTGGTTCATCTTTCCTCGTTCGCGGCGGCTTTGTTTACATTGATTAATTAGTGGATGAGCTCCGAAGCGCCACGAGCCTTTCCATAACAATAACAACCTCGGGTTGTGACGTTTCCAGCCATGATTATCGAAAGATGAACAGGTTTCGTAATTGGATGCGTAAATGCTTACTCCATCCTAGCCCAAGGGGGCGTGGTTGAGGTTGGCAACGGCCGGTGACCGAGTATCAGGCAAGCACTGTACCACGGCGCCAGAGTGCACTCGCTTAACTAGCACTCCAAATAAAGGGAATAATGACGATGCCATTCTGTTCCGATTTGTTATTTAACAGCACAAAGATATATTGACCCATACGAGGCAGCTGATATATTGACCCATACGAGGCAGCTGATATATTGACCCATACGAGGCAGCTGATATATTGACCCATACGAGGCAGCTGATATATTGACCCATACGAGGCAGCTGGTATATTGACCCATACGAGGCAGCTGATATATTGACCCATACGAGGCAGCTGATATAATGACCCATGCGAAGCAGCTGCTATATTGACCCATACGAGGCAGCTGCTATATTGATCCATACGAGGCAGCTGCTATATTGACCCATACGAGGCAGCTGCTATATTGATATATTGACCCATACGAGGCAGCTGCTATATTGATCCATACGAGGCAGCTGCTATATTGATCCATACGAGGCAGCTGCTATATTGACCCATACGAGGCAGCTGCTATATTGACCCATACGAGGCAGCTGCTGTATTAACCCATACGAGGCAGCTGCTATATTGATCCATACGAGGCAGCTGCTATATTGATCCATACGAGGCAGCTGCTATATTGACCCATACGAGGCAGCTGATATATTGACCCATACGAGGCAGCTGATATATTGACCCATACGAGGCAGCTGATATAATGACCCATGCGAGGCAGCTGCAATATTGACCCATACGAGGCAGCTCTTATTTATTTCCACCCAAAGTCGTTGATACATATGTCTAACCTGCGCTCGAAACAATTCAACGAGCCCAAATCTATTATGCTGGCAAGCAATTTGTCCCATAAAACAATGCAATGTTTACCCATAGGTCTCATCTAAATGTCAACCTCTTCTATTTGTATACATTGTTTCGAATTAAATTTTGTGTTGACATTTAAAACCTTGTTTAACTCTCCTTAGATATACACACTCAGCTAAATTTCCACTTATCACGCCGAACACGTGTCTCGCTCCGACCAAAATATCGAGATAAAAGGCGAACTTATTGAGGAATATCATGTTTTGTGAGCCACAGAGGGGGGAGATAACCCCTCAGAGGGACTCTTGGCCGTGTCCCCGGCGGCCACTACAAACGACAGAGATATGCAATATGACCCACCACCATCACCACCACCACTACCAGCACCATCACCACCATCACTACTGCCACCACCACCTAAACCCCCATCACCACCACCACTACCACCACCACCACTACCAGCACCATCACCACCACCACCACTACCACCACCACCTAAACCCCCATCAGCACCACCACTACCACCACCACCAGCACCACCACCCCATCACCACCACCCACTACCACCACCACCGTCCGCCATCGTCATCCTGTACTTAAACTCAAATAAAAATCCCGGCCCTTAGGAAAACCTTTGGTGAATTCCCTTGTGTGCGGACGGTCACAGCAGGGAAGGTCGGGGACGCGGCCAGATAACAGGGAAAGGTTTTGGAGAATAGTGGAGTGTTCCTCCCCCCTCCCCAGGTGTAGTTGAGTTATGTCCCCCCTCCCCAACATACCCATTCCGTGGGCAGCTGTGGAAAGGGGTACCAAAGGGGTAAATGTAGATAAAGCCACTTATAATGGGTATGTATATATATATATATATATATATATATATATATATATATATATATATATATATATATATATATATATATATATATATATATATATATATATATTGTTTTTTTTTGCAGGGATATTCCTGCGCGGGCCCTAAGCCTCTGGCTGGCCCACTAAGTGTTGCTTGTTTCTGTTTTACTTGGGCGGAGTATGAGTATTTATGACTCGTATGGTCGCTTCAGTAAGATTTTGCCATATGTATTTAACAACTTTTTCTGCTCTGTTGAATCTAAGTTGAAATCTTAATGGGTTTGTAACTGTGCACTGTGTAAGATAATGTTCCAGTGGTCTGTTGTGGTTGTAACTGTGCACTGTGTTAGATAATGTTCCAGTGGTCTGTCGGGTATTTCTCCACAGTGCTGAAATGGGTATATGATTAATTTAACTAAGAAAGTGACCATTTTGTGTAGCTAGTTACGTAAATTTCGCTTTTCTTGAATACAAATGTAATTATATGGATCAACAGTGATTTTATGACACTTTAAGAAGTGGCCGACAACAGTCACTATACAAGGCAGTTTACATCTGCGGGGAGTCAGTCACACAGTTACTAGTCTTGCTCCACAGTCCACACCCACCCAACTGGGCGGCAGCTTGACAGTCGTGTGCAGGCTGCACCTACAGTTAGCAAGTTTTAGATACTTGTCTAAGATGCAGGCGATGAGTCACAATAACGTGGCTAAATTATGTTGACCAGACCACACACTAGGAGGTGAAGGGACGACGACGTTTCGGTCCGTCCTGGACCATTCTCAAGTCAATTGTCTCAATCGATTCACAATGGACTTGAGATTGGTCCAGGACTGACCGAAACGTCGTCGTCCCTTCACCTTCTAGTGTGTGGTCTTGTCTAAGATTCCTGGCAGTACATCATTATGAATGATGTACTGCCATTATGAACTGTACATTTCTTGGACATGATAACTAAACGACAGCTCAGAAGATGGAGAACCGACGACGTTTCGGTCCGTCCTGGACCATTATCAAGTCGTGTGATAATGGTCCAGGACGGACCGAAAACGTCGTCGTCTCCTCATCTTCTGGTGTGTGGCCTGGTCATCATGTCTTCAGCCCCGTTATTGTGGTTCATCGTCTGCATTTCGTGAACACCATTGATGGTGTCATCTCTGAATTCCACGATTTTTTTTCACATTCATTTATATAATGACGCAAAATATGTGAGTTATTTCAGTTCTGCTGACATTAGGTTTACATTTAGTTGAGTCAACATCAGCAGGTGGTGCGAGGCAAACCCACAGGGAGAGGGAGGGACTAAAAGGCTCCTGTAGGGGAGAGAGAGAGAGAGAGAGAGAGAGAGAGAGAGAGACAGAGAGAGAGAGAGAGAGAGAGATAGACAGAGAGAGAGAGAGAGAGAGAGAGAGATGCTGATACAGATGGAGGGAAAGGAGGACAGCTACTTACAGTGAGGGAGGGAGTGCATTAGGCGAGAAGGATTGGGGTAAGGATACCCCACCCTACCTACCTACCACCCTATCTCCCCACTCAACCTGGACCATAAATATAGACCTCAATATGGGGCCAATAGGCTCCACCCTACCTCTCCAGCCAGATATAATAGTAACATTGACCAGACCACACACTAGAAGGTGGTGAAGGGACGACGACGTTTCGGTTCGTCCTGGACCATTCTCAATCGACTTATGCATAGTGTCGATATGCATAAGTCGATATGCTACGACTTATGCATAACATCACCATCGCCCCTCTCAGAGAGGGGGAGCGGGAGAATGACTTCAACGATTGCAAAGAAATGGAGATTAAAGATCCTTATCATCGGAAGCCTCAACAGTAGGCTTCGGAACGAGGAATCTTCAGCGCGACAAGTGATTATGTACGAGACTTTCGGAAGCCGTGAATTGATATTTGTTTGTGTAGCCTGTTAACACACCGAACTTATGTCATTTGATTGAGTATTCACCAAAAGACGGTGAAGCCAACATTAATAATGACACAGCCTCGAACAAGTTCCTGGTAAAGGAAACTTTCCTATTGGTCGCCTATAAATTCCTCTTTTTTTTTTTTGGGGGGGGGGGGGGTTCTCCTCGACTCACTGGGCAGCGGCTTGGATGAAGACCTCCCTCGAAACACAAACCGAAACTGTCACTATTTTCCGCTTGTTACAACTTGTAATAAAGTTGTTACATCTTGGCTTAACGTGTTTATGACGTATTAGAACGTTGTTACAACTTGTTATATTGGTTGTTATAACTGGTTAGCAGGTGTTAAAACTTGTTCTTACGTTGTACCAACGTCGTAGTTTCGGTGTGTGTTTGGTGGGCTTTGGCCTTGCAACACCTGTCTTTCTTAAGCGCAGCTGTGTCTGCGGCAACGCACCTGTCGACATGTGTGTGAGACTACACATGCACACGCAAACAGGCAGGTGTAAAGTCTATTGCTGAACAAAAGTAGTAACTACTATTTCTGCATTTGTATATTATTTATTCTGCGACATCCCCATACGCACGCACGCGCACGCGCACACACACACACACAAACACTTAGTTGAAAGGCGGGACCAAAGAGCCAAAGCTCAACCCCCGCAAGCACAAATAGGTGAGTACAAATAGGTGAGTACACACACACACACACACACACACACACACACACACACACACACACACACACACACACACACACACACACACACACACACACACACACACACACACACACATACACAAACAGGATAGATAGATAAACTAAGTAGTTTAGATAAGGGTATATAAGGATAAACTGTTTAACACAGGTGGAGACTGAGTACCAAAATGAGCCACATTGACGCCAGAAAGAACTTTTTCAGTGTCAGAGTAGTTAACAAGTGGAATGTATTAGGCAGTGATGTGGTGGAGGCTGACTCCATACACAGTTTCATATGTAGATATGATAGAGCCCAGTAGCTCAGGAATCTGTACATCAGTTGATTGACGGTTGAGAGGCGAGACCAAAGAGCTAGAGCTCAACCCCTGCAAGCACAACTAAGTGAGTATAACTAGGTGACTACAGACACACACACACATACACACGTATACATATATAAATATTCTCTACTTTTCCTATGCTTTTAATTTTAATTTAATACAACTGTAAAATGAACTCCAAAATTCATTTTAATACAACTTAGTGGAGTTGTATTAATGCATAACGCTCAGAGATACGTTTCATTGAGCCTGTCAACATTTTTTAGATGCAAAGTACAATTGGATTCAGTTTGGTTGGAGCAGCTGAATATATAACCGAGAGTGAGCTGAAGCATCTCACGATAGGTCCCAGTAGCAGCTTACCAATCTCCTATGTTGCAGTGATGTCTTGGTCACAATGTTGAATGTTTCGTCCTGGTCTCGAAGATGGCTTAGTGGAACCCGGTTGTTGTCCCTCTGTTGATGGCTAAGTGGAACCTGGTGTTAACTGGCTGTTGATGGCTAAGTGGAACCTGGTGTTAACTGGCTGTTGATGGCTTAGTGGAACCTGGTGTTAGCTGGCTGTTGATGACTTAGTGGAACCTGTTGTTAACTGGCTGTTGATGACTTAGTGGAACCTGTTGTTAACTGGCTGTTGATGGCTTAGTCGAACCTGGTGTTAGATGGCTGTTGATGACTTAGTGGAACCTGTTGTTAACTGGCTGTTGATGACTTAGTGGAACCCGGTGTTAGATGGCTGTTGATGACTTAGTGGAACCCGGTGTTAGATGGCTGTTGATGACTTAGTGGAACCCGGTGTTAGCTGGCTGTTGATGACTTAGTGGAACCTGGTGTTAACTGGCTGTTGATGGCTTAGTGGAACTTGTTGTTAACTGGCTGTTGATGGCTTAGTGGAACCTGTTGTTAACTGGCTGTTGATGACTTAGTGGAACCTGGTGTTAACTGGCTGATGATGACTAAGTGGAACCTGGTGTTAACTGGCTGTTGATGGCTTAGTGAAACCTGTTGTTAACTGGCTGTTGATGGCTTAGTGGAACCTGTTGTTAACTGGCTGTTGATGGCTTAGTGGAACCTGGTGTTAGCTGGCTGTTGATGACTTAGTGGAACCTGGTGTTAGCTGGCTGTTGATGACTTAGTGGAACCTGGTGTTAACTGGCTGTTGATGGCTTAGTGGAACCTGGTGTTAACTGGCTGTTGATGGCTTAGTGGAACCTGGTGTTAACTGGCTGTTGATGGCTTAGTGGAACCTGTTGTTAACTGGCTGTTGATGGCTTAGTGGAACCTGTTGTTAACTGGCTGTTGATGGCTTAGTGGAACCTGGTGTTAACTGGCTGTTGATGGCTTAGTGGAACCTGTTGTTAACTGGCTGACTGGGTTTGTTTGATGAGCACGCGCCTCGCCAGTGTCCCGTCATCTACTGGCCTTGTATATGTCGATTATTTCAGTGTTATGACATCTCTGGTGATGATGTGGTGGTGTGTAGAGACCAGATCATCACCAGAGGCAGCCTGACAAACAACACGAAAACAATCGACAGACACAGCGACAATACAAGACTGGACAGTGACGAGGCGTTATACAGCAAACAAACCCGGCCGACTATCAACAGCTGGATAACACCAGGTTACACTCTGCTATCTTAAACTCTGTGTACACAGTGTCTCAGCCTTGAGCAGTGTGTACACAATGCCTCAGACTTGAGCAATATGTGTCAATGGTCTTCCATAGCAGAGATAGTTCAAGAGCCTCTGATCGCGCGATGCTGCAAATGGTCTTGTGCAGCTGCCAGCTCGTGCTCGCCTAACTAGCGGCAGCAGCAGCAGCAGCAGCAGCGAAGAAAGAGGAAAGTTAAGCGGTGGAGCAGCTGTAGATTTTGTGTTCCCAGTTCTCCGTCGTCCCAGAGCGTCGTCCGGAGGCCGGCGTGTCGTCCAAGTTCTTGCGTCCTGTCACTCCTGGCTATCCCTCGGGGTATGGTCGCTGGGACCCCTGTGTTTCCTGCCGCGGCCCTGCAGATACTCGGGTCCTGTTTGTTTCCTGTGGATATCCTGCACGAACTTCTGTCCTATTTGCTTCTCCGGCCTTTTCTGGGATACATCCGGTTCCATTTTATTTCATTTTTGCTTCTCTGGGGTTACGTTCGACCCTATTTATTTCCTTCAGTTTCTTTCAGGGTACCATCAGCACCATTTATTTTCTTCACCTCTGGGGGTACCTCCGACCCCATTTATTTCCCAACTACAAGAAGAAATCTCATGGATTTGCTATAGTTAATGATTTTAACTCACTTAGGTTTCAATAATCATTTGAACTTTGATTAGGTCTGCCATGACAGTTTCTGCGTTGATAGGTGGATAGAAATCACGTCAGCTCTAGAGAAACTATAGCTATTGATCATCGTGCATGATGATTTTATATTTTTTTTTTTTTGCAGGGATATTCCTGCTCGGGCCCTAAACCTCTGGCTGGCCCACTAAGTGTTGCTTGTTTCTGTTTTACTTGGGCGGAGTATGAGTATGTATGACTCGTATGGTCGCTTCATGTGGATGATGATGCTAACGACTTGCTTCCTCTTGCCTGCAGGGGCTCAGAAATTATTGCCAAACTGTTGCAAGTCGTGTTATACATCGATGGTCCTCGGAGCATCAACATTTGCAGACCGCACATGCAATCAGCTTCTTGAGAAGGTCTGTATAGATCTTACTTCTGCAGATGGGCGCGCTGCCCTTGGAATCTGGGGAAGTGTTGTGATGCTGGATGCTGGGAGTGCCCCCGGGAGGTCATCTGATGACAGGGAGGCTGGGTGATGGTTGCCTGAGGGACCTGTGGGCCTCCTGGGCCCAGGGAGCCGGTCGGCCGAGCGGACAGCACGCTGGACTTGTGATCCTGAGGTCCTGAGTTCGATCCCAGGCGCCGGCGAGAAACAATGGGCAGAGTTTCTTTCACCCTATGCCCGTTACCTAGCAGTAAAATAGGTACCTGGGTGTTAGTCAGCTGTCAGGGGCTGCTTCCTGGGGGTGGAGGCCTGGTCGAGGACCGGGCCGCGGGGATACTAAAAAGCCCCGAAATCATCTCAAGATAACCTCAAGATAACCTCTCACGGATGATACAGCTCACGAGCCCGTCACTGCCAGTATCTTTACGTAAGGTTCCGTGGGGAAACAAGAGGGGATAGTGCTCTGTGGTTCATTTATACCTTGTTTATGATCCCCATCTTTATTGCTGTCATCCTTATGTCTACTTGAGCCTTATTTCTCCATGTTATATATCTTTCAAGACAATGTAGCCCCGATACTTTTTGAAATTGAAATTGAAATCAGTTTATTGACGTTTAAATACACACAAAGGGATGAGTGTATTTATACCTCCACTAAACTTATTTCAATTTCAGTTTCAAGAGCCTCGGGGCTACATTGTCTTGAAATGCTCTTGGGTTATATTACTGAGCTTAATAACTATATACGCCTGACGTAGTAACACTCGGATCACTGGCACAGCATAGGCCCTGGCTGAACACGACCTCGGGGCTAGTCTCTAAACGACGAAATGCTCTTAGTCTATCTCCTATCCTTTGGCCTGTAGAGGGGGCTTAAGAAGCCTCTTGATTATCTTCCAGGGCGTCTGATCACGCCCTCCCCCCCCCCCCCCAAAGCCCCTCCCACGTAACGGTAGTGATGGAAGAGGAGGTGGTATTATAAGAGTGCTTCCTGATTTTGAAAATGAAAATATTGTTGAAAGAGTTCCACTAAACTGAAGTGTAATTGTGCAATACGGTGACCATAAAACTGCACAGCAATAACGCGTAAATAAACTTTTAGATTTATATGAATTTATCATAATTTGTTAAAGCTAAAATTATTGTAATTAAATTATTGTAATTAAAATTAAAGTTAAAGTTGTAATTATTATACCCCATACGCTCTGCATAAGGGGCATATCATAATTATTTAACAGTAATTGCGGAATTTTTAGCAGAAAGTTAGAAGTTTATACCATCTTTAAAAGAGGATATAAAGTCCCCCCCCCCCATAATCCCCCCCATTCTCCCTCAACCTGCAGATGCTTAACAAGTTCCCCCCTTCCCTCCTTCCTCACCCTACAGGACCTAGAACCCCCCCCCCTCTCTTCCCTACCACATCCACCCTATTCCTTACGAACCTTTCACCATCTCCCCCCCTCCTCCCTCGTCTGCAGGGGCTGACCCATCCCCTTCCTCCCTCCCCCCTCACACCCTGCAGGGTTGTGGACCTGCTTGGTGTAGGACCTGACCTGTAACCCATTATCTCAGTGGCCCGAAGCGTTACACCTGATCTGGCCTGCATTAAACGCAGCTCATCGCTAAAGCCTATAATCTGTTTTTCCTCCGAATTTTTCCACAACGTCTAATTTCATTTCTAATTTTGTGGTGCATTATTGATTATTCATACGCTTCCCCTTATCCTTTTATAGTTTAGTCATCCAGCTTGTTGTATCATACATTCTTTGTATAGTTCAGTTATCCAGCTTGTTGAATTATACTTTCTTTGTTTATTTTAGTAGTGAGACGTGCCGTAGTGAGACGTTGACAAGGTCCTGAACAGTGCCCATGATCTCTCGAGACGTTGAATGGGTTGTTGTTTAAGATTCAGCTACTCGGAATAACAAGTTGGGAGTAGCACGGGCTATGGTGAGCCCGTAGTGGACTTACCAGACACAGGAACGGGGCTGTAACTGTGTGGGCAATACGTTGTTGCTGTTGTTGTTGTTTTAGATTTAGCTACTCAGAACGAAGTGTCCATGTAGCACGGGCTAAGGTGAGCCCGTAATTGAGTTCGGTTATTCGCGATAACCTTGTTACTGTGATATTTGGTTCAAAGTTTCAAATGGAGGTGGGGTTTCCTCCTTTTTCCCTGTTTCTTTTTCGCTTCTTTTTAGTGCACTGGTTTTAGTCTTGTTTTAATAATATTATCATGGTGGCGGTTGTAGATGCAGAATGCTCACTAGTGAGTCCCATTCCTCAACGGTTTTTCTAATCATTGTAGTCGCGGGGGAATGAGCATCTAATGCAGCTGCTGTCGTTGGATTAATGTTGAGTTTGATGTGCAGGGGTTTAGTAGCTTCGTGGGCAATACATAAGGACAAGCATATATATATGTATATATCTTGGTGCTTGGGGTAAAAGTGCTGCAAGTTTTTTGAAGGAGCTGGGATCCAAGCTAATTGAAACAACTAGAGACCCTAGAGCCGCCAGTTTTCTCTTTCAGCGCCTTAGTGTGGCGATCCAGAGAGGAAATGCTCACTGCATCCATGGGTCTTGCCCGCCATCTGAGGAGCTGGAGGAGCTCTACAACTTGTGACAAGTAACCTTGTACCTTGCATGTAACCAATGTTGTAACCCTTTTTGTGTAATGAAATTTTAAAATAAAGTTAGATATATATACACACATCCTAAAAGAATAGAGGTGGTAGAAGAAAATATCAAAGTGTTCAGTGAGAATCTGAAGGCCAGACGCTTGGGGATAGCCTCGCCCAACTTTGCACCTTGATTCCTGTAGGGTACGTGCCCACCATGGTTGGGTCAGGGGCGGCCAGACTTCAGGAGATAACTGCATGCAATGGCTGATTTTAGTCTGGCCACCAGCTATGCCAGGTTAAATATTTTGAAAACAAAAATTTCAATTTTTTTATTTTCTTTTAAAATTACATGAAAAATTATTCACTGATCTCGGGAAAATTTCCATTTATGTTAATCTTCATACTTTGCCCAGAGCAGCGGAACACTGACGATCCTTCCACAGCTCCCAAGCCAATAGGGAACTATTATATTCATTTTATATTCCATTAATTATATAGACATGTGCTCTTAGTGTCATTAGTGGTATTGTAAGAGGGAGAGAGAATGATAAAGAGATAAAGAGAGAGAGAGAGAGAGAGAGAGAGAGAGAGAGAGAGAGAGAGAGAGAGAGAGAGAGAGAGAGAGAGAGAGAGAGAGAGAGAGAGAGAGAGAGAGAGAGAGAGAGAGAGAGAGAGAGAGAGAGAGAGAGAGAGAGAGAGAGAGAGAGAGAGAGAGAGAGAGAGAGAGAGAGAGAGAGAGAGAGAGAGAGAGAGAGAGAGAGAGAGAGAGAGAGAGAGAGAGAGAGAGAGAGAGAGAGAGAGAAACAAAAGTTCAGAAAGGCATGCACACACACAAATATAAACAGACATATAGACAAAGAGAGACAGAGACAAACAGAAAAGCAGCAACAGACCTAACTCTGGAAAACAGAGACAGATTGACAGACACGATAAAAGAGAAGGAAAGAGACAAGGAAACAGAAAGAAAGAAAAATACACACACATAAACAGATTTCGGGGGTGGCCGAGTAGACCCGGGCACCACCGGTTACACCATCTAGAATAATACATTTGGAATAGCTGTTGGAATATCGTGTATTAAACTGTAAAGTTGTAAAACGTCAAAAGTATTGAGAAATAAGATCAGTAGATAATCCAGTTGGTGACCAGTGACTGAAAGGCGGGACCCAAGAGCTGACGCTAGCCCTTGAGACACACAGTTGGGTAGACACACGTAACTATCTAGATACATAACAATAATTTTCATTACAGTCTACACATTGAAATCTGGGGAAATGTAAGGAAAATTAACTGTGGTTAACGGTACATTAACATTTCGTCAAGAGAAAACAATCCATTCTAAGTTTTCAATTATTAATTTATTATCAAATCAATTATTCATGGCTAATTGGTGGAGGTAGATCCTTAATGATCATCTGTGATGGCCTCTAATGTGGGGGAATTATCTGCTGGCAGTATCCGCGCACTGGGAAGGCTGCCAGTACTGGTGGTTACCCTTACCCTGCCACCACCACCACTACCACCACCACTACCACCACACCTGCAGCATCATCATCTTGCCCCACCCCACCATCATTCACTAGCACCACCATCGCCAGCTATAAAGTGGGAGAGCTACCTGCTGGGAGAGCTACCTGCTGGGAGAGTTACCTGCTGGGAGAGTTACCTGCTACCTGCTGGGAGAGCTACTTGCTGGGAGAGTTACCTGCTGGGAGAGCTACTTGCTGGGAGAGTTACCTGCTGGGAGAGCTACCTGCTGGGAGAGCTACTTGCTGGGAGAGCTACCTGCTGGGAGAGCTACCTGCTGGGAGAGCTACTTGCTGGGAGAGCGAGTATATCTGGCCACTGTATACAAGGACGGGCTGTTAAGCATTTACAGAGGAACGATTCCATCACAGGAGTATAATTGCTATTCAGAATGAAGCACTATTCAAGAGTAGAGTGCATTTGAATAATTAACAGGTGATTTGAGGGCCGAGGTAAAGCTGCAGTATGGGAGAGCCTGTGCTCCCTGTCGTCAGGCAGGACTCTATTGCCCTGGAATTTTCCGGAAATGCTTCCTACCAGGCGGTGGAAGTGGTGACCCTGGGCATGTTACGTGCTCCTGTGGAGGCTGTGTGTGGTGGGCAGCTGCTGGATTGTGAAGTTCGGCTCCTGAATGGTTTACCGCGATCTCGTCGAGCGCTGTGATGGGCGCTCTTTCACTCTTCCTGGTGATGGTGGTTCAGTGACTTTCTCCGATCGTTGTGGTACGACGACGTATGCGACGGTGCATGGGACGCCCTTCGAGTTCCCTGAGGACCTTCTACGTCGGTGCTTTACCCGTTTTGGGCGGGTCATTCATGTGAGGATGAACGCCGTCCCCACCGGGAGGATGAAGGCGGGTCCCGTATGACACCCGCACTCTTGCCATGCGTCTCAGGGATCCTATACTGCCCTCCATCATGCTGTTGGGTTTCCCTCTTCGTGTGTTTCACGCGGGCCAGTCCTGGACGTGCTTCAGGTGCGGCCTACCGGGCCACCAGGCTGCGCGGTATGAAGCGCCTAGTCACTCCTATTAATCTCTTCCGGGAGGAAGATTTTCTCCCGTTGTGGGCCCCGGACCCATCTCCAGGTGCTGGGATGTGTTGATTCCCAGCCAGGTGATGCCCCGGTGTCGGCTCCTGCAGCTCGCCTGGGTGTTGATGTGGCTGATGGTGTAGGTGTTGACGTGGGTGTTGCTGCGGCACATGTCGCCGGCTTCCCCGCCTCGGCCGTCCCTGCCCCAGACGCCCCACCTCCACCGCCCCTGCCTGTTACGTCTCTGGATACCGTGTCTCCTGTCACTGTGTCCGCGAGGGGCTGTCTCCTTTGATTGATTGTTACCGCCGAAGGCGGCTAGTTTATTGTGCACCCTATACTCATCCTGTGAGCGGTAGAGCAAAAGCATTACAGTCTCCTGTGGTGTGTGGTCCGGTGCCCCCGACTGTTGGAAGCTGTGGTTCTCAGGGTCGTGCTTTAAAGGCACGGGGGACGCTAAGCTTCGAAATCATCTCAAGATAACCTCAAGATAACAGTGGTTTCTTTTGCCGCGGGCTTGTTCTGTGTATATATAATTTGTGTGTATTTGTGTGTTTCCTGTGTTATTACGGTGTTTCATGTGTTGTGATTGTCTCTATTTCTGTTTTGTCTTTCTTTTTCCTGTTGTCCTCATGTTCCTGCCTCTATGTTTTAAACAAAAAAATAAATTGCTTGTAATGTTCTTTGCCAGATTATTTTGTATTGTATTTATTGTACTTACTTTTATAAATAATAAAATAATCTGGTGGAAAAGCGAGTATATCTGGCCACTGTTCACGAGGACGGGCTGTTAAGCATGTACACAGGAACGATTCCAACACAGGAAGATAATTGCTGTTCAGAATGAAACACTACTCAAGAGTAGATCTAGTGTATGTGAATCATTAACAGGTGTCTAACACAGTGAACAGTTACAAACCCATTAAGATTTCAACTTAGATTCAACAGAGCAGAAGAGGTTGTTAACCACACATGGCAAAATCTTACTGAAGCGACCATACGAGTCATAAATACTCATACTTCGCCCAAGTAAAACAGAAACAAGCAACACTTAGTGGGCCAGCCAGAGGCTTAGGGCCCGCGCAGGAATATCCCTGCAAAAAAAAAAAAATAACAGGTGATTTAGCGGCCGAGGTAAGCAATTATCAGGATAAGGCGCTATAAGCTATATATAGCACTTGTAAGGGACACGAAGACAAGGATCTGGAATAAGACGGAAGGGAAAGGAATGGTGCCCCCGCAACCACTTGGACGCTCGGGAACTGAACGCGGACCTGTAACAAGCAAGACCGTCGCTTTACCTTCCAGTGGTTTGGACAAATTTGCCGTCTGAATTAAGGAGCATGTGACCAATGCTCACGAGGACAAGTTGAGCATTTTTAATGGTGCTGCGGTCCAAGGGGGCTCGACCAAGGAGCCAATACGAGCTCAATGGAGCTCAAGATTTCAATGGAATTTTTATTTTGTCTCCCATTTTATCCTGTGCTTCAAAAGCCCGGCCACAATAGAACACAAGATGTGACGAAGTCTTCCAATCTTTGTTTTCGTCAAGCTCTTGTTTGGTTCAAGTTTTCCTATATCTGTGAAGATCTTGATATCTTTTCTCACCGATATATATATATATATATATATATATATATATATATATATATATATATATATATATATATATATATATATATATATATACAGAGCTGCTGTCGGTGTGTTGTTGCACCTGTGCGGCAGCATCCACGTCAGAGGTGAGAGGAGAGCATCCACTCTCATAAATAGGAGTTATTCCTTCAATAGTTAGGAAGACAGTGAAGAAGTGGAAGGAAGGAAATTCAGAAGAAATAGCTAAGCCAATAGGCCTATGTAGCATGTAGAAAGGATATGAGGACAAGGAGCTGGGATATGAGGACAAGGAGCTGGGATATGAGGACAAGGAGCTGGGGTATGAGGACAAGGAGCTGGGACACGAGGATGGAGTGAGGGAGTGGTGCCCATCCACTTGGACCATCGAGAATCGAACTCCGACCCTGTAAGAAGCAAGGTCTAGTCTCTACTAATCCAAGGGGATGAAACTGGAGATAGACGTCACACACAGAATCAAAAGTAGATCAAAAGAGATATACTTGATTTGTAAATGAAGAGGCAGAACCCAGGTCGATGAAAAGGGGTGGGGGGGGGGGGTAGCATGGGATGGATTAACATGGGATGGGGTGAGAGGACGTAGGTGAGGACTGGAAGCCAAGAGAGGACAATAAATAAATCAAATATCACTGGCCATTGAAGCGTACTTCACCCCACAGCCTCAAATACAAACATAACCAAACCTAAGCTCTAGAATCGTCCCCTTGATCAACCCCGTAGCTAAAAAGGCGGGGCCCAAGAGCTGTTGCTCCCTCCCACACAAACAATATTATACAAGAATAATTAGCAAACACCCCCTGAGTCGTATTCGTACGATTCTCGGTAACAGCATTCCGCCCTTGTTGGCAAATCCACTTGAGGAAACGCCGATGCCTAATTACCAACACAATTACGATAAAACGTAAACAAACATGTTTACACACAGCGTAAATATGGTTACGCTGTGTGATTGGTGGAAACTCACATCGATATCCCACGGCGTCATTCCTATCCCCCTCCCAAATAATATTAAAAAGGAACGTCAAATATGGCAACAGCCAGGAAAATTATAAGGTGGAATCTGAGACCCTTTAGCACACCATTAATGGCACTCTTTAGAGGACCGGTGCCATAGAGCACCTCCTTTCAAGGCAGGCGAGATCTTAGAGCTATCATACAGGGATCACTGGCTTGGTGCCAGAGAAACAGTTCAAGTACTGCCACCACTTAGAACCACTCTATTTGTAATCATTGAAACGAAACACTGTTTCACAATTAAAGATGTGGCCCCAAACAACCATAATAAAATAGGGGGGGACAAAACAACCATAATATAATAGGGGGACAAAACAACCATAATATAATAGGGGGACAAAACAACCACAATATAATAGGGGGAACAAAACAACCACAATATAATAGGGGGACAAAACAACCATAATATAATAGGGGGACAAAACAACCACAATATAATAGGGGGACAAAACAACCACAATATAATAGGGGGACAAAACAACCACAATATAATAGGGGGACAAAACAACCACAATATAATAGGGGGACAAAACAACCACAATATAATAGGGGGACAAAACAACCATAATATAATAGGGGGACAAAACAACCACAATATAATAGGGGAACAAAACAACCACAATATAATAGGGGAACAAAACAACCACAATATAATAGGGGGACAAAACAACCACAATATAATAGGGGGACAAAACCATCGTCATGTAATGGGGCGTAACATGGTTTATGCTGTAATATTACAGTCTGTTTAAGAGACAGGCAACAGGTCACCAGTCTTGAGAGACAGGCAACACAGTGACCAGTCTAAGAGACAGGCAACACAGTGACCAGTCTAAGAGACAGGCAACACAGTGACCAGTCTAAGAGACAGGCAACACAGTGACCAGTCTAAGAGACAGGCAACACAGTGACCAGTCTAAGAGACAGGCAACACAGTGACCAGTCTAAGAGACAGGCAACACAGTGACCAGTCTAAGAGACAGGCAACACGTGACCAGTCTAAGAGACAGGCAACACGTGACCTGTCTAAGAGACAGGCAACACAGTGACCAGTCTAAGAGACAGGCAACACAGTGACCAGTCTAAGAGACAGGCAACACAGTGACCAGTCTAAGAGACAGGCAACACGTGACCAGTCTAAGAGACAGGCAACACGTGACCTGTCTAAGAGACAGGCAACACAGTGACCAGTCTAAGAGACAGGCAACACGGTGACCAGTCTAAGAGACAGGCAACACGGTGACCAGTCTAAGAGACAGGCAACACGGTGATCAGTCTAAGAGACAGGCAACACAGTGACCAGTCTAAGAGACAGGCAACACGGTGACCAGTCTAAGAGACAGGCAACACGGTGACCAGTCTAAGAGACAGGCAACACGGTGACCAGTCTAAGAGACAGGCAACACGGTGATCAGTCTAAGAGACAGGCAAAACGGTGACCAGTCTAAGAGACAGGCAACACAGTGACCAGTCTAAGAGAGAGGCAACACAGTGAACAGTCTAAGAGACAGGCAACACAGTGACCAGTCTAAGAGACAGGCAACACGGTGACCAGTCTAAGAGACAGGCAACACGGTGACCTGTCTAAGAGACAGGCAACACAGTGACCAGTCTAAGAGACAGGCAACACGGTGACCAGTCTAAGAGACAGGCAACACGGTGACCAGTCTAAGAGACAGGCAACACACTGACCAGTCTAAGAGACAGGCAACACGGTGACCAGTCTAAGAGACAGGCAACACAGTGACCAGTCTAAGAGACAGGCAACACGGTGACCAGTCTAAGAGACAGGCAACACGGTGACCAGTGTAAGAGACAGGCAACACGGTGACCAGTCTAAGAGACAGGCAACACGTGACCTGTCTAAGAGACAGGCAACACGGTGACCTGTCTAAGAGACAGGCAACACGTGACCAGTCTAAGAGACAGGCAACACGGTGACCAGTCTAAGAGACAGGCAACACGGTGACCAGTGTAAGAGACAGGCAACACGTGACCAGTCTAAGAGACAGGCAACACGGTGACCAGTCTAAGAGACAGGCAACACGTGACCAGTCTAAGAGACAGGCAACACGTGACCAGTCTAAGAGACAGGCAACACAGTGACCAGTCTAAGAGACAGGCAACACGTGACCTGTCTAAGAGACAGGCAACACAGTGACCAGTCTAAGAGACAGGCAACACACTGACCAGTCTAAGAGACAGGCAACACAGTGACCAGTCTAAGAGACAGCAGCACAGTGACCATCTAAGAGACAGGCAACACAGTGACCAGTCTAAGAGACAGGCAACACGTGACCTGTCTAAGAGACAGGCAACACAGTGACCAGTCTAAGAGACAGGCAACACAGTGACCAGTCTAAGAGACAGGCAACACACTGACCAGTCTAAGAGACAGGCAACACAGTGACCAGTCTAAGAGACAGGCAACACAGTGACCAGTCTAAGAGACAGGCAGCACAGTGACCAGTCTAAGAGACAGGCAACACAGTGACCAGTCTAAGAGACAGGCAACACGTGACCAGTCTAAGAGACAGGCAACACGGTGACCAGTCTAAGAGACAGGCAACACAGTGACCTGTCTAAGAGACAGGAAACACAGTGACCAGTCTAAGAGACAGGCAACACAGTGACCAGTCTAAGAGACAGGCAACACAGTGACCAGTCTAAGAGACAGGCAACACGGTGACCAGTCTAAGAGACAGGCAACACAGTGACCAGTCTAAGAGACAGGCAACACAGTGACCAGTCTAAGAGACAGGCAACACAGTGACCAGTCTAAGAGACAGGCAACACAGTGACCAGTCTAAGAGACAGGCAACACAGTGACCAGTCTAAGAGACAGGCAACACAGTGACCAGTCTAAGAGACAGGCAACACAGTGACCAGTCTAAGAGACAGGCAACACAGTGACCAGTCTAAGAGACAGGCAACACGGTGACCAGTCTAAGAGACAGGCAACACAGTGACCAGTCTAAGAGACAGGCAACACGTGACCAGTCTAAGAGACAGGCAACACGGTGACCAGTCTAAGAGACAGGCAACACAGTGACCTGTCTAAGAGACAGGCAACACAGTGACCAGTCTAAGAGACAGGCAACACGGTGACCAGTCTAAGAGACAGGCAACACAGTGACCAGTCTAAGAGACAGGCAACACGTGACCTGTCTAAGAGACAGGCAACACGTGACCTGTCTAAGAGACAGGCAACACAGTGACCAGTCTAAGAGACAGGCAACACGTGACCTGTCTAAGAGACAGGCAACACGTGACCTGTCTAAGAGACAGGCAACACGTGACCTGTCTAAGAGACAGGCAACACGTGACCTGTCTAAGAGACAGGCAACACGTGACCTGTCTAAGAGACAGGCAACACGTGACCTGTCTAAGAGACAGGCAACACGTGACCAGTCTAAGAGACAGCAACACGTGACCTGTCTAAGAGACAGGCATTGTATAACAAAACATTAACCTCCCATAACATTAACATTAGGGGCCTCGTAGCCTGGTGGATACCGCGCAGGACTCGTAATTCTGTGGCGCGGGTTCGATTCCCGCACGAGGCAGAAACAAACGGGCAAAGTTTCTTTCACCCGGAATGCCCCTGTTACCTAGCAGTAAATAGGTACCAGGGAGTTAGTCAGCTGTCACGGGCTGCTTCCTGGGGGTGGAGGCTTGGTCGAGGACCGGGCCGCGGGGACACTAAAGCCCCGAAATCATCTCAAGATAACCTCAAGATAACCTCCCTGAAAGCTGTCCAAGAAGACAGGAAAATGAAAAAACAATAATTAACAAAAACAACAATCAACAAAAATAACAATTAACAAAAATAACAATTAACAAAAATAACAATTAACAAAAATAACAATTAACAAAAACAACAATTAACAAAAACAACAATTAACAAAAACAACAATTAACAAAAACAACAATTAACAAAAACAACAATTAACAAAAACAACAATTAACAAAAACAACAATTAACAAAAACAACAATTAACAAAAATAACAATTAACAAAAATAACAATTAACAAAAACAACAATTAACAAAAATAACAATTAAGACAATAAAGAATACTGAGTGTGAGCAGGCACGGCGGGTCACTAGCCAAGGGCACCAACCTGAAAGAAGAAGTTGTAGAAGCCACCTCCAGCAGCTGCACCACGCCCACACCAGCAGCTGCACCACGCCCACACCAGCAGCTGCACCACGCCCACACCAGCAGCTGCACCACGCCCACACCAGCAGCTGCACCACGCCCACACCAGCAGCTGCACCACGCCCACACCAGCAGCTGCACCACGCCCACACCAGCAGCTGCACCACGCCCACACCAGCAGCTGCACCACGCCCACACCAGCAGCCGCACCACGCCCACACCAGCAGCTGCACCACGCCCACACCAGCAGCTGCACCACGCCCACACCAGCAGCTGCACCACGCCCACACCAGCAGCTGCACCACGCCCACACCAGCAGCCGCACCACGCCCACACCAGCAGCTGCACCACGCCCACACCAGCAGCTGCACCACGCCCACACCAGCAGCCGCACCACGCCCACACCATCAGCCGCACCACGCCCACACCAGCAGCCGCACCACGCCCACACCATGCAGCAACTGCACCACGCCCACACCAGCAGCTGCACCACGCCCACACCAGCAGCCGCACCACGCCCACACCAGCAGCTGCACCACGCCCACACCAGCACCGCACCACGCCCACACCAGCAGCTGCACCACGCCCACACCAGCAGCTGCACCACGCCCACACCAGCAGCCGCACCACGCCCACACCAGCAGCCGCACCACGCCCACACCAGCAGCCGCACCACGCCCACACCATGCAGCAACTGTCACCACGCCCACACCAGCAGCTGCACCACGCCCACACCAGCAGCTGCACCACGCCCACACCAGCAGCTGCCACCACGCCCACGCCAGCAGCTGCACCACGCCCACACCAGCAGCTGCACCACGCCCACACTAGCAGCTGCACCACGCCCACACCAGCAGCTGCACCACGCCCACACCAGCAGCTGCACCACGCCCACACCAGCAGCTGCACCACGCCCACACCAGCAGCCGCACCACGCCCACACCAGCAGCTGCACCACGCCCACACCATCAGCTGCACCACGCCCACACCAGCAGCTGCACCCACGCCCCCACACCAGCAGCTGCACCCACGCCCACACCAGCAGCTGCACCACGCCCACACCAGCAGCTGCACCCACGCCCCCACACCAGCAGCTGCACCACGCCCACACCAGTAGCTGCACCACGCCGCCCACACCAGCAGCTGCCCACCACGCCCACACCAGCAGCATCCGCACCACGCCACACCAGTAGCTGCACCACGCCCACACCAGCAGCTGCACCACGCCCCACATCAGCAGCTGCACCCACGCCCACACCAGCAGCCGCACCACGCCCACACCAGTTAGCTGCACCACGCCCACGCCAGCAGCTGCACCACGCCCACACCAGCAGCTGCACCACGCCCACACCAGCAGCTGCACCACGCCGTCCTAACAATCCAGATTATTGCTACTATTGAAGGATCTGGCAGGACGCTCTCCAAATGTTTGGTTTGCATAGTGACCCATGTCAAGGTTGCTGGGGGGGGAGGGGGGGGAGGAGAGAGAGAGAGAGAGAGAGAGAGAGAGAGAGAGAGAGAGAGAGAGAGAGAGAGAGAGAGAGAGAGAGAGAGAGAGAGAGAGAGAGAGAGAGATCAAATTCACACCAATTTACACATATAGACTACTTCATGGCTACCCATATGTAAGATTTTCTGCTGGATTTTTGCCTTACCCAAGACAGCAGACATAATTCACACTGTTGGGGACAGGAAGCCAGTGTGTGTGTATGCAAGCCAGTGAATGTATGTATGTATATTTCAGGCGTGTATCAAGGTTTGGACCTCCCCCCCAGGTCGAGCAACAGATCAACCCCAGAATGCAACCCCACTACAGTGCCTCACCCGAGCACCTATATGGTGGACAGAGACATTAGGGGAAAGAGAAAAGCGACCAACCCTTTCAGTCCCGATTGGGAATCGAACCCGGGATTCCCGATCGGAGGTCGAGAACATCATTACCCTGAGAAGAATTGGAAGAAATTGGAAGTAACCACTAAGCCAGCATGATTATAGAGCACTTGGAAGGGATATGAGAACAGGATAGCAGTTGGGATGCGAGGAAGGAAGTGAAGGACTGGTGCAAAAGCACTATAACTGGGACTTCGGGGATCGAACCCCCTCGACCGACACGCAAGATGCAAGATCGTCACACTCTCCCGGCCTGCCCAAGTGCTCTCTCTCTCTCTCTCTCTCACTCTCTCTCTCTCTCTCTCTCTCTCTCTCTCTCTCTCTCTCTCTCTCTCTCTCTCTCTCTCTCTCCCTCATCATCATCCTCCATAACTAATAATTCACTAAGGCCTTACATCTGACGCGAGTAAATAAAACCATTAATCATTCAATTACAAAAAAAATTAAAAGAATAAATGTAATTAATGGAAAATGTTAGCCAAGGAAAATGGGAATTTTCCCTCAAAGGTGGAGCCCGGCTATATGTGTGTGTGACCCCGAGCGGCAGTATGGGCGAGAGTCTGTCTTATGTAGCAGCCTTTACGCCTCTATTGCCGGTTGCTAACTCCTTAACTGTGGGCCTAGTTTAATAGTTAATGTCCTGGTGACTTGTAATTTGTCATTGCCATTCTGTGCCCCTCCCCCCTCAGCCCCCTGCCTTTCCCCCTCATCCCCTGCCTTTCCCCCCTCACCCCCTGCCTTTCCCCCCTCACCCCCTTGCATTTTCACCTCATCCCTGCCTTTTCCCCTCACCCCCTGCCTTTTCACCTCATCCCTGCCTTTCCCCCCTCACCCTCTGCCTTTCCCCCCTGTCTTTCCCCC
>NW_025553599.1:0-7500 GCF_020424385.1 Procambarus clarkii
CCCCAATTCAGGTCAACCCAGTCACCTTCAGCTAACCCCCCCCCCCCCCCCCTGCGCTTCAAACAGGGTGCGGGAGGTCCAGCTGCACAAAAACTGTTAACACAATGCATTTACATGTAAACAGTTTACAGCGGGTGGTGGGTATAGACCAATTGGCTAGTGAAGATAAACACTGGGCATGTGGTGTGCCCCAGGAATGGGTAGAGGGGCACCGGTGTGTCCCAGGAATGGGTAGAGGGGCACCGGTGTACCCGTGGAATGGGGGGGGGGGAATGGGCGTGGGGCTGGAAGGGTGAAAAATGTCATTGCGAGAGCTCAGTTATCCTTAAATTTTTCCCGAAAGGACGATTTTATTGGGCAACGTCACTCATCCTGTGAGTGAACATATTGTTTGGCCTGAAAAACGGTTACTCTGGTGTGTGTGGTGTGGGGTGTGTGTGTGTGTGGGGGGGGGTGTGTTGTGGTGTGTGTGTGTGTGTGTGTGTGTGTGTGTGTGTGTGTGTGGGTGTGTGTGTGGGTGGGTGTGTGTGTGGGGGGGGGGGGTTTGTGTGGGTGTGTGTGTGTGGGGGGGGGTTGTGTGGTGTGTGTTGTGTGGGGGGGGGGGTTGTGCGTGTGTGCGGGGAGGGGAGGAGCCCAGTTGGCACCCATCAGTGTATGGGCCCGGGGCCATGTGTTACCTAGGCCAGCTTGGCACTCTCACTAGGCCACTGGCACTTGGCACTGTGGGAACCGTCGTTATGGGGAAGCAAACCTCCTGGAAGGTGTGTCAAGTGGACACAAATAAGGTTATTGATACTATTGTTGTAGCACTTGAAAGCATACGAGGAACATCGGGGATCGAACTCTGATCTTGTAACATACAAGGTATTTTATACCACCCTAACCTACTCAAGTCATCAGTTTGCTCTGCATATTCATCAGCTTCATCAGTAGTCATCTGGACTTGGCTCAAGGGACTTTTTAACAGGAATTTGTCCCTTTACGTATATGTAAATCGGGTAGTTAAGCATGTACATAATCGCCATGAGATGTCGGATGTGGTCAAGCAGATGTAAGGGAGGAGGACGATGCAGCTGTTGATGAACTGTTCAATAGATGGTAGCTGTTACCATGGAAACATCCCCTACTGTCTCCATATTGCTCAGTGGTGGATCATCATTGACCTGCTTCACACGCAGGATACACACAGGGTATATGTACACACAGGATACATACATGCACTTAATTAAATTTTAAATTTTGCCCCGAGGGGCGAGTTTATTGGGCAGCGCACCCATCCTGTGAGTGGACACACCGCCATAGTGACAGTATTGGGCAGCGCCACTCATCCTGTGAGTGGACACACCGCCATAGTGACAGTATTGGGCAGCGCCACTCATCCTGTGAGTGGACACACCGCCATAGTGACAGTATTGGGCAGCGCCACTCATCCTGTGAGTGGACACACCGCCATAGTGACAGTATTGGGCAGCGCCACTAATCCTGTGAGTGAACACACCGCCATAGTGACAGTATTGGGCAGCGCCACTAATCCTGTGAGTGGACACACCGCCATAGTGACAGTATTGGGCAGCGCCACTCATCCTGTGAGTGGACACACCGCCATAGTGACAGTATTGGGCAGCGTCCACTCATCCTGTGAGTGGACACACCGCCATAGTGACAGTATTGGGCAGCGTCACTCATCCTGTGAGTGGACACACCGCCATAGTGACAGTATTGGGCAGCGCCACTAATCCTGTGAGTGAACACACCGCCATAGTGACAGTATTGGGCAGCGCCACTAATCCTGTGAGTGGACACACCGCCATAGTGACAGTATTGGGCAGCGCCACTAATCCTGTGAGTGAACACACCGCCATAGTGACAGTATTGGGCAGCGCCACTAATCCTGTGAGTGGACACACCGCCATAGTGACAGTATTGGGCAGCGCCACTCATCCTGTGAGTGGACACACCGCCATAGTGACAGTATTGGGCAGCGTCACTCATCCTGTGAGTGGACACACCGCCATAGTGACAGTATTGGGCAGCGTCACTCATCCTGTGAGTGGACACACCGCCATAGTGACAGTATTGGGCAGCGCCACTAATCCTGTGAGTGAACACACCGCCATAGTGACAGTATTGGGCAGCGCCACTAATCCTGTGAGTGGACACACCGCCATAGTGACAGTATTGGGCAGCGCCACTAATCCTGTGAGTGAACACACCGCCATAGTGACAGTATTGGGCAGCGCCACTAATCCTGTGAGTGGACACACCGCCATAGTGACAGTATTGGGCAGCGCCACTCATCCTGTGAGTGGACACACCGCCATAGTGACAGTATTGGGCAGCGCCACTCATCCTGTGAGTGGACACACCGCCATAGTGACAGTATTGGGCAGCGTCACTCATCCTGTGAGTGGACACACCGCCATAGTGACAGTATTGGGCAGCGCCACTAATCCTGTGAGTGAACACACCGCCATAGTGACAGTATTGGGCAGCGCCACTAATCCTGTGAGTGGACACACCGCCATAGTGACAGTATTGGGCAGCGCCACTCATCCTGTGAGTGGACACACCGCCATAGTGACAGTATTGGGCAGCGTCACTCATCCTGTGAGTGGACACACCGCCATAGTGACAGTATTGGGCAGCGTCACTCATCCTGTGAGTGGACACACCGCCATAGTGACAGTATTGGGCAGCGCCACTCATCCTGTGAGTGGACACACCGCCATAGTGACAGTATTGGGCAGCGCCACTAATCCTGTGAGTGGACACACCGCCATAGTGACAGTATTGGGCAGCGCCACTCATCCTGTGAGTGGACACACCGCCATAGTGACAGTATTGGGCAGCGTCACTCATCCTGTGAGTGGACACACCGCCATAGTGACAGTATTGGGCAGCGCCACTCATCCTGTGAGTGGACACACCGCCATAGTGACAGTATTGGGCAGCGCCACTCATCCTGTGAGTGGACACACCGCCATAGCAGCATGTACAACACTCCCCAATAGGAAGAAAACCCGTTGAATAATGTTGCACTTGTACGTGAGTGGTGGACAGTAATGTCGACTACTCGCTCAAGTGCTCGTGCAAGATTAAGGCTTTAACACAAATGTATTGCTCTCTCATCTCAAGATTGTCATGTCTTTGACCTGGGACTCTTGAAGCTTGCAAAGTCCCTCCAGACGGCTGGCAGAGAGGTGAAGCTTGGGAAACTGCGTCGTGGTGAGCTTCACACAGCTTCAGTGGACTGAATTTATTTCATCGGTTTATTCCTGTTGGGAACGAGGGAATTATCAGGGTGGAAAGAGCTAAGTCATTACGACTGTATAGCACTTGGAAGGGATCAGGAAAAGGATTGGGATGGGACGGGGGGGGAAAGGAATGGTGCACAATCACTTGGACAGTCGGGAGATTGAACGCCGACCTGCATGGAGCGAGACCGTCACTCTACCGTCCAGCCCAAATGGTTGGGCTTATTTCTGCTGGACTGAAACAGACATGTATGAACCCATAAGTCAAGCAGACCATTGTGGGTCATACGAGCCTCCTAGATAGGCTTACAGTTGAACCAGCAGAGCGGTCAGGGTAGGTGGGGAGTAGAACAACTCCCAGAACCCCATCCAGGAGATGGGAGATGGGAAGAGCAGGGGGTTGTGGGGAGGGGGAAGAGCAGGGGGATTGTGGGGAGGGGGGAAGAGAGATCCGGACACAGCCCAATACCTCCCTTTCCCCACTATAAGCTAGGCCGTTTTATTTATATCTGCGGTGAACTAGTTTCATGCAGCTTTCATTTGCTTATTATGCACCCCAGGTTCAGTAGTGGGCGGCGGTGGGCACCCCAGGTCCAGTAGTGGGCGGTGGTGGGCACCCCAGGTCCAGTAGTGAGCGGCAGTGGGCACCCCAGGTCCAGTAGTGGGCGGCGGTGGGCACCCCAGGTCCAGTATGGGCGGTGGTGGGCACCCCAGGTCCAGTAGTGGGCGGTGGTGGGCACCCCAGGTCCAGTAGTGGGCGGTGGTGGGCACCCCAGGTCAGTAGTGGGCGGCAGTGGCACCCCAGGTCCAGTAGTGGGCGGCGGTGGGCACCCCAGGTCCAGTAGTGGGCGGCGGTGGGCACCCCAGGTCCAGTAGTGGGCGGCGGTGGGCATCCCAGACCCAACAGTGGGCGGCGGTGGGCACCCCAGACCCAACAGTGGGCGGCGGTGGGCACCCCAGGTCCAGTAGTGGGCGGCGGTGGACACCCCAGACCCAACAGTGGGCGGCGGTGGGCACCCCAGGTCCAGTAGTGGGCGGTGGTGGGCACCCCAGGTCCAGTAGTGGGCGGCAGTGGCACCCCAGATCCAGTAGTGGGCGGCGGTGGGCACCCCAGGTCCAGTAGTGGGCGGCGGTGGCACCCCAGGTCCAGTAGTGGGTGGCGGTGGACACCCCAGACCCAACAGTGGGCGGTGGTGGGCACCCCAGGTCCAGTAGTGGGCGGTGGTGGGCACCCCAGGTCCAGTAGTGGGCGGCGGTGGGCACCCCAGGTCCAGTAGTGGGCGGTGGTGGGCACCCCAGGTCCAGTAGTGGGCGGCAGTGGCACCCCAGGTCCAGTAGTGGGCGGCGGTGGGCACCCCAGGTCCAGTAGTGGGCGGCGGTGGGCACCCCAGGTCCGTAGTGGGCGGCGGTGGGCATCCCAGACCCAACAGTGGGCGGCGGTGGGCACCCCAGACCCAACAGTGGGCGGCGGTGGGCACCCCAGGTCCAGTAGTGGGCGGCGGTGGGCACCTTAGACCCAACAGTGGGCGGCGGTGGGCACCCCAGGTCCAGTAGTGGGCGGCGGTGGGCACCCCAGACCCAACAGTGGGCGGCAGTGGGCACCCCAGGTCCAGTAGTGGGCGGCGGTGGGCACCCCAGGTCCAGTAGTGGGCGGCGGTGGGCACCCCAGACCCAACAGTGGGCGGCGGTGGGCACCCCAGGTCCAGTAGTGGGCGGCGGTGGGCACCCCAGGTCCAGTAGTGGGCGGCGGTGGGCACCCCAGGTCCAGTAGTGGGCGGCGGTGGGCACCCCAGGTCCAGTAGTGGGCGGCGGTGGGCACCCCAGGCCCAGTAGTGGGCACCCCAGACCCAACAGTGGGCGGCGGTGGGCACCCCAGACCCAACAGTGGGCGGCGGTGGGCACCCCAGACCCAACAGTGGGCGGCGGTGGGCTAGGCTGCCACTACACACATCAAGTTATAGTAACATCACACACATTGTATAACTGATGCGTTACATAGTCAATCTTGGGCACAAGTCCAACATATCATAAAGTGTTCCAGTATTCATATAGCATTTAGTGAGTTCAGCATATCTCATCCCTGGGAAGGGGGGGGGGGAACTGGCAAGATTCCGGTTATATTCTACAATATATTGTTCAAGAGCAACAATATATCGGCATATATCTGCAACGTTAGGTCGGCAAAATTGGGATGCGTGGCAAAAAAATAATGTGTTATCAGTTTTAATGCAGTTTTAAAATATTTATGACAAGTTTGTGATAAGAATTTTATCTAATTTCTTGAAGTCTTTCGCGTCCTCAGAGAGGTGTTGCAGTTGTTCAACCGACGCAGTTTACATTTGTTTAAATCTACATCGGTTGCAGATGTTGCAACCCGTTCTCGCAAATTCGTAAAGTCAATATTGACTTATTAAATATGTGCATAGGTGATATACTAAACATAATAGATACCCTTAAAAGATTCATAGAAAACACCGACCTTACCTAACCTTGTTAGTATCTTAAGATAAGTATCTTATTGCTTCGTAATTACAATTATTACCTAACCTATAATAGGTATAGGTTAAGTAATAATTGTAATTACGAAGGAATAAGATGCTTATCTTAAGATACTAACAAGGTTAGGTAAGGTCGGTGTTTTCTATGAATCTTTTTAAGGGTATCTATTATGTTTAGTATATCACCTATGCACGTAGTTAATAAGTCAATATTGACTTTACGAATTTGCGAGAACGGGTTGCATGTTTATGGAAGAAGTACAAGAGAAAACTAGACTATTTTCTGAAGAAGTGCCGGACCAACTGGGCTGTGGTCGGTATGTGGGCCTGCGGGCCGCTCCAAGCAACAGCCTGGTGGACCAAACTCTCACAAGTCAAGCCTGGCCTCGGACCGCTCCAAGCAACAGCCTGGTGGGCCAAACTCTCACAAGTCAAGCCTGGCCTCGGGCCGCTCCAAGCAACAGTCTGGTGGACCAAACTCTCACAAGTCAAGCCTGGCCTCGGGCCGCTCCAAGCAACAGCCTGGTGGACCAAACTCTCACAAGTCAAGCCTGGCCTCGGGCCGCTCCAAGCAACAGCCTGGTGGACCAAACTCTCACAAGTCCAGCCTGGCCTCGGGCCGCTCCAAGCAGCAGCCTGGTGGACCAAACTCTCACAAGTCAAGCCTGGCCTGCGGGCCGCTCCAAGCAAAAGCCTGGTGGACCAAACTCTCACAAGTCAAGCCTGGCCTCGGGCCGCTCCAAGCAACAGCCTGGTGGACCAAACTCTCACAAGTCAAGCCTGGCCTCGGGCCGCTCCAAGCAACAGCCTGGTGGACCAAACTCTCACAAGTCAAGCCTGGCCTGCGGGCCGCTCCAAGCAACAGCCTGGTGGACCAAACTCTCACAAGTCAAGCCTGGCCTCGGGCCGCTCCAAGCAACAGCCTGGTGGACCAAACTCTCACAAGTCAAGCCTGGCCTCGGGCCGCTCCAAGCAACAGCCTGGTGGACCAAACTCTCACAAGTCAAGCCTGGCCTCGGGCCGCTCCAAGCAACAGCCTGGTGGACCAAACTCTCACAAGTCAAGCCTGGCCTGCGGGCCGCTCCAAGCAACAGCCTGGTGGACCAAACTCTCACAAGTCAAGCCTGGCCTCGGGCCGCTCCAAGCAACAGCCTGGTGGACCAAACTCTCACAAGTCAAGCCTGGCCTCGGGCCGCTCCAAGCAACAGCCTGGTGGACCAAACTCTCACAAGTCAAGCCTGGCCTCGGGCCGCTCCAAGCAACAGCCTGGTGGACCAAACTCTCACAAGTCAAGCCTGGCCTCGGGCCGCTCCAAGCAACAGCCTGGTGGACCAAACTCTCACAAGTCAAGCCTGGCCTCGGGCCGCTCCAAGCAACAGCCTGGTGGACCAAACTCTCACAAGTCAAGCCTGGCCTCGGGCCGCTCCAAGCAACAGCCTGGTGGACCAAACTCTCACAAGTCAAGCCTGGCCTCGGGCCGCTCCAAGCAACAGCCTGGTGGACCAAACTCTCACAAGTCAAGCCTGGCCTCGGGCCGCTCCAAGCAACAGCCTGGTGGACCAAACTCTCACAAGTCAAGCCTGGCCTCGGGCCGCTCCAAGCAACAGCCTGGTGGACCAAACTCTCACAAGTCAAGCCTGGCCTCGGGCCGCTCCAAGCAACAGCCTGGTGGACCAAACTCTCACAAGTCAAGCCTGGCCTCGGGCCGCTCCAAGCAACAGCCTGGTGGACCAAACTCTCACAAGTCA
>NW_025553599.1:12500-37500 GCF_020424385.1 Procambarus clarkii
TCAATGATGCAACTTTGCCGTCCCTTTTGCAACTCTTCACTAACAATGCTACGTGTATAGGAGTATAAGGGCCGGGAATTATCAGGGGCAAGAAACTGCCAAGCCATTACGACTATATAGCACTTGGAACGGGTCAGGATAAGGATTTGGGATGGAATGGGGATGGGACCAACACTAAACTCATATGCACTAATCAAATCAGGGTAAAACTAGTCAAATGATATCCAGCTATAATTGTATACTACTGACTGTCATATAGAATTATATGGAATAAGTTAGAATATAGAGTAAGATAGAGTAAAGAATTATATAAATTGATATATAATAAAGAATAATATAGATGTATAATTAGGAATAATATAGATTATAGTATAGAGTACTGTAGAATAATTATTTAGAATACTACTGTATCTGTAAATTGTACCTGGTTGATGGGGTTCTGGGAGTTCTTCTACTCCCCAAGCCCGGCCCGAGGCCAGGCTTGACTTGTGAGAGTTTGGTCCACCAGGCTGTTGCTTGGAGCGGCCCGAGGCCAGGCTTGACTTGTGAGAGTTTGGTCCACCAGGCTGTTGCTTGGAGCGGCCCGAGGCCAGGCTTGACTTGTGAGAGTTTGGTCCACCAGGCTGTTGCTTGGAGCGGCCCGAGGCCAGGCTTGACTTGAGAGAGTGGTCCACCAGGCTGTTGCTTGGAGCGGCCCGAGGCCAGGCTTGACTTGAGAGAGTGATCCACCAGGCTGTTGCTTGGAGCGGCCCGAGGCCAGGCTTGACTTGAGAGAGTGGTCCACCAGGCTGTTGCTTGGAGCGGCCCGAGGCCAGGCCTGACTTGTGAGAGTTTGGTCCACTAGGCTGTTGCTTGGAGCGGCCCGAGGCCAGGCCTGACTTGTGAGAGTTTGGTCCACAAGGCTGTTGCTTGGAGCGGCCCGAGGCCAGGCTTGACTTGTGAGAGTTTGGTCCACCAGGCTTGACTTGTGAGAGTTTGGTCCACCAGGCTGTTGCTTGGAGCGGCCCGAGGCCAGGCTTGACTTGAGAGCTTGGTCCACCAGGCTGTTGCTTGGAGCGGCCCGAGGCCAGGCCTGACTTGTGAGAGTTTGGTCCACCAGGCTGTTGCTTGGAGCGGCCCGAGGCCAGGCTTGACTTGTGAGAGTTTGGTCCACCAGGCTGTTGCTTGGAGCGGCCCGAGGCCAGGCTTGACTTGTGAGAGTTTGGTCCACCAGGCTGTTGCTTGGAGCGGCCCGCAGGCCCACATACCCACCACAGCCTGGTTGGTCCGGCACTCCTTGGAGGAAACAATCTAGTTTCCTCTTGAAGATGTCCACGGTTGTTCCGGCAATATTTCTTATGCTCGCTGGGAGGACGTTGAACAACTGTACCTACGTGGTTACCTACTTATACCAAACAACCGTAAATTATATATTAAATTATATATTAAATTATATATACCTATTATAAGTCCTGTGAGTTTCGGAAGACAGGAGGAACTAAGGGAACTTGGGTAAGCTTACCTGAGAGCAACACTCTTAGGTAAGTGGTAGGCTTAGGTCAAACTTAGCGCCACTACAAAACTTAACTTCTCCTGGGATAAAAAGTGGAACAAACACTGAATCAAGTTTGTCGGCCGTGCGAGCGGTCTTACCTAAACGTTGGACTTTATTCTCTACTTCCACCCGCTAAGTATCTCACGACTCAGTTCAAGCTGTCAGCTTATAAATAGAAGTTAATACAAACTTGAACATGGGGAGAGGGTGGTGTGGTAGAGAAGTAGGTGGGAGGAGGGTGGTGTGGTAGAGAGAGAAGTAGGTGGGAGGAGGGTGGTGTGGTAGAGAGAGTAGTAGGTGGGAGGAGGGTGTGGTAGAGAGAAGTAGGCGGGAGGAGAGTGTGGTAGAGAGAGAAGTAGGTGGGAGGAGGGTGGTGTGGTAGAGAAGTAGGTGGGAGGAGGGTGGTGTGGTAGAGAAGTAGGTGGGAGGGTGGTGTGGTAGAGAGAGAAGTAGGTGGGAGGAGGGTGGTGTGGTAGAGAGAGAAGTAGGTGGGAGGAGGGTGGTGTGGTAGAGAGAGAAGTAGGTGGGAGGAGGGTGGTGTGGTAGAGAGAGTAGTAGGTGGGAGGAGGGTGGTGTGGTAGAGAGAGAAGTAGGTGGGAGGAGGGTGGTGTGGTAGAGAGAGAAGTAGGTGGGAGGAGGGTGGTGTGGTAGAGAGAGAAGTAGGCGGGAGGAGGGTGTGGCAGAGAGAAGTAGGCGGGAGGAGGGTGTGGCAGAGAGAAGTAGGCGGGAGGAGGGTGTGGCAGAGAGAAGTAGGCGGGAGGAGGGTGTGGCAGAGAGAAGTAGGTGGGAGGAGGGTGTGGCAGAGAGAAGTAGGCGGGAGGAGGGTGTGGTAGAGAGAAGTAGGCGGGAGGAGGGTGTGGTAGAGAGAAGTAGGCGGGAGGAGGGTGTGGTAGAGAGAGAAGTAGGCGGGAGGGTGTGGTAGAGAGAAGTAGGTGGGAGGAGGGTGTGGCAGAGAGAAGTAGGCGGGAGGAGGGTGTGGTAGAGAGAAGTAGGCGGGAGGAGGGTGTGGCAGAGAGAAGTAGGCGGGAGGAGGGTGTGGCAGAGAGAAGTAGGCGGGAGGAGGGTGTGGCAGAGAGAAGTAGGCGGGAGGAGGGTGTGGCAGAGAGAAGTAGGCGGGAGGAGGGTGTGGCAGAGAGAAGTAGGCGGGAGGAGGGTGTGGCAGAGAGAAGTAGGCGGGAGGAGGGTGTGGCAGAGAGAAGTAGGCGGGAGGAGGGTGTGACAGAGAGAAGTAGGCGGGAGGAGGGTGTGGCAGAGAGAAGTAGGCGGGCTAAGAGCAGGAGGGAAATTTCCCCACTCCCATAGTTTGCGAGCAAGCCCGGGCGTTCCAGACGGAGTGGGCGTCTGGAGTGGGCGTTCCAGACGGAGTGGGCGTCTGGAGTGGGCGTTCCAGACGGAGTGGGCGTTCCAGACGGAGTGGGCGTCTGGAGTGGGCGTTCCAGACGGAGTGGGCGTCTGGAGTGGGCGTTCCAGACGGAGTGGGCGTCTGGAGTGGGCGTTCCTCTCCTGGTTTAAAACCAGGGATCTTCCAGGCTTTTACCTTCCTTAGTTTTTTTCCACATAAACGACCCAAGAAATACAGGTAGTAGCACCTCCCTTTCGGCTAGTCGATTTCCTTTTTTTTTCACGTTTGACATCTTGTTTCGGTAAATGGAGAGACGTGATTGGCTGTAAGAAGTTGTTCCAGTAACATTCTCTTGGTTGGAGGCTTATATTTTGGTGTTTTTTTTAATTCTTTGTTTTACCTTTCTTTTCCGGGGAAAGTTCTTGCTGGAGTTGTGGTGTTGTCATCCATGATTTGTGGGTAGAGTAGTTGGTAGTATCTGTTGGTTGGTAGGGAGGGGAGGAGGGAATTATCACGGAACACCGCCAAGCCATTACGAGTAAATAGCACAGGGAAGGGGTCGGGATAAGGATTTGGGATGGGACGGATGGGAAGGAATGAGGGCCCCCCCAACCACTTGGACGGTCGGGGATTGAACGCCGACCTGCATGAAGGGAGATCGTCGCTCTACCGTCCAGCCCAAGTGGTTAGTGATGGTCTAGAGAGCTATCGTGCCTTTCTTCTTCTCCTTGGGCTTTCTTTCTATTTCGTTCTTTCATGGGTTTCATTTTTGTTTTCATTTTCTCCTTTTATTTTTGGGGGGTATTTTGTTTTCACCGTTTGCTGACAAATGCGAGAGTTGTGTTGGCTTTTGTTTTGGTCTGGCAGTCTCGCGCTCTGATTGGCCGAGTGCTTTTTTCACACTTTGGTTTCTTTCAGCGGGAAAATACTAGAGTCCCAGAGATTTTTTTTGTCCGAGGAAAGTCCTGTGAAAGTGGTGGTTGGTGTAAGGGAGCTCACTGGTTGATCAAGCGTAGTGTATATTCACCTAGCTGTGCTGCCTTTGGGTTGAGCTTCAGCTCTTCTCTGTCCTCAATCATCAACTTATATAGAGGTTCCTGAGCCTCACGACATGGTCTAGTGTCTTTGAATCCGTACATGGAGTCGTCATTCTATCTACATGGATTGTACCTGGTTGATGGGGTTCTGGGAGTTCTTCTACTCCCCAAACCCGCCCCGAGGCCAGGCTTGACTTGCGAGAGTTTGGTCCACCAGGCTGTTGCTTGGAGCGGCCCGAGGCCAGGCTTGACTTGTGAGAGCTTGGTCCAACAGGCAGTTGCTTGGAGCGGCCCGAGGCCAGGCTTGACTTGCAAGAGTTTGGTCCACCAGGCTGTTGCTTGGAGCGGCCCGAGGCCAGGCTTGACTTGTGAGAGTTTGGTCCACCAGGCTGTTGCTTGGAGCGGCCCGAGGCCAGGCTTGACTTGTGAGAGTTTGGTCCACCAGGCTGTTGCTTGGAGCGGCCCGAGGCCAGGCTTGACTTGTGAGAGTTTGGTCCAACAGGCTGTTGCTTGGAGCGGCCCGAGGCCAGGCTTGACTTGTGAGAGTTTGGTCCACCAGGCTGTTGCTTGGAGCGGCCCGAGGCCAGGCTTGACTTGTGAGAGTTTGGTCCACCAGGCTGTTGCTTGGAGCGGCCCGAGGCCAGGCTTGACTTGTGAGAGTTTGGTCCACCAGGCTGTTGCTTGGAGCGGCCCGAGGCCAGGCTTGACTTGTGAGAGTTTGGTCCAACAGGCTGAGGTGTATATATTTTGTGTTATAACTTCTATATATTTTTATAGAAAATTTTATATTTATTATAGAATAGAATTCTATATATTTTGTAGTATTCTTAACATTTTCATTTGTTCCGAATATTCCTGTTGCTCATTCGGAAAAGCCTACTTCTGTTCCACCAGCCTGTCCTTATTCATTGACCACCCATGGTAAGTAAGCTGGCCTGGTAACCCACTTCGATTCTCTTGAGTCATTTGGATGTGGTGATCATTTCTCCTCTGATTGTTATCGCTTCCAGTGACGCGAGGTTAAAATAATATAGTTTATTTCCGCGTAGCTCTTGCCTGTCGCCTCTGGGTCCAGTCTAGCGGCATAACTAATTTTTTTGGTTTCCTCCCATTTTTGTGTGTGTATTAGGCTCGTGTGTGTATTAGGCTCGTGTGTGTATTAGGCTCGTGTGTGTATTAGGCTCGTGTGTGTCTAATTTCGTGTGTGTATTAGGCTCGTGTGTGTATTAGGCTTGTGTGTGTATTAGGTTCGTGTGTGTATTAGGCTCGTGTGTGTCTAATTTCGTGTGTGTATTAGGCTCGTGTGTGTCTAATTTCGTGTGTGTATTAGGCTCGTGTGTGTGTATTAGGCTCGTGTGTGTCTAATTTCGTGTGTGTATTAGGCTCGTGTGTGTATTAGGCTCGTGTGTGTCTAATTTCGTGTGTGTATTAGGCTCGTGTGTGTCTAATTTCGTGTGTGTATTAGGCTCGTGTGTGTCTAATTTCATGTGTGTATTAGGCTCGCCTGATTTTTTTTGTCTTCTAACCATTCTGTTAATAGCTTCATATTGAAGTTTAATAGCTTATAGAAGTTAATAGCTTCAACTTAGCTTTTAGCTGAGACAGTGGGAGTGCGTGAGTGTGAGAGTGCGTGAGTGTGCGAGTGCGTGAGTGCGTGGTAGTGGCAAGCACCTATCATAAAATATTTGTCCGCGGGGTGGTTTGGGTGATCCAAAATTCGTGTGCTCGTCCCTGGCTGGCGTAAATGTTGAGAGTTATGGCGTGTCGTATATTAGCCTCCCGACCCACATACCTAATGGCGACACCCGCAGCCTGAATTTAAATATGGCCTCTGTACCTTTACCGGCGCTGCTGCGACTCTGTGTGTGTCACGTCCCGGGAGCCTGGCTTCGGATACCTCGCCGCCCTCCTGCTGGGTGTGATTCGGTCGTCCGAATTCGTCGGTCGCCCTGCTGGTGGATGTGATTCGGTCGTCCGAATTCGTCGGTCGCCTTGCTGGTGGATGTGATTCGGTCGCCCTGCAACCCGCTCTGGCACAAGACAGTACAAGACAGGGAGCCGGTCGGCCGAGCGGACAGCACGCTGGACTTGTGATCCTGTGGTCCTGGGTTCGATCCCAGGCGCCGGCGAGAAACAATGGGCAGAGTTTCTTTCACCCTATGCCCCTGTTACCTAGCAGTAAAATAGGTACCTGGGTGTTAGTCAGCTGTCACGGGCTGCTTCCTGGGGGTGGAGGCCTGGTCGAGGACCGGGCCGCGGGGACACTAAAGCCCCGAAATCATCTCAAGATAACCTCAAGTACATATATGACTTATTGCTTATAGTCGCTATTTGGCTGATTAGTAAGTACATATGAGGTATATGCCAAGTTATATTTTGTTTCTCAGGTACAAACTCTTCCTACAGATTTGCTAAACACCAGTTTTAATTTAATATTAGGAATTTCTTTTTCAGTTTTATTAAACACGAGAGATTTTATACAATATTTTGACAATATCCTGAGTTACTTTACAATTTATTTAAATATTTTGGTTTCGTTTCATTATTTTTATAAAACTGTAATATCAATATAGGTATAGGTTAAGTACTAATTGTAATTAAGAAGCTATAAGATGCTTATCTTCACTTACTAAGAAGGTTAGGTTAGGTCGGTGTTTTCTATTCAGCTTTTTCAAGGTAAACTAAAATATTCACAATAAATTAGTATGTCACATATGCACTTATTAATAAGCCAATATTGACTATAAGCCAGTGCGAAAACGGGTTGCGCCCTGCGATTAAGGGTGATGGGCCATGGTCATCATCTTTTGGAGATGGAATGCACTGGAGCGCCTAACTCCGGTGTCAACAAAGTCCCTTAATCCAGTCAGTTGTCCTCCGTCGTGTGGGCCCCGCACGCGCGCGCGCGTATTGACCTCATCTGGAAATACCACAGCAGGGGGGGGGGAGGGGAGGGGGGTCGTTTCCCTAATCTGCACGCTAAAATACCTCTCTGGAGTGAGGCTTACGAGCAAAGTTGCAGAATAAACCTCGTGAAAAGTATGAGGGGCCACGAGAACAATTGGGGAAACAGTGTGCTGGTGTTCTACCAGCAAGCAAGTCTTCCCTCTTGAGTTATTCCCTGACTTTATTATTTTGTTTGGTGTTATTGTTAATGTTTTAGTTCTGCTGTGTCTTTATTTTTCCTTGTTCCAGTCTGTTGCTGTGGCTGTTTGTCCTTGTTCCAGTCTGTTGCTGTGACTGTTTGTCCTTGTTCCAGTCTGTTGCTGTGCCTGTTTGTCCTTGTTCCAGTCTGTTGCTGTGCCTGTTTGTCCTTGTTCCAGTCTGTTGCTGTGCCTGTTTGTCCTTGTTCCAGTCTGTTGTTGTGGCTGTCTTTCCTTGTTCCAGTCTGTTGTTGTGCCTGTTTGTCCTTGTTCCAGTCTGTTGTTGTGGCTGTCTTTCCTTGTTCCAGTCTGTTGCTGTGCCTGTCTTTCCTTGTTCCAGTCTGTTGCTGTGGTTGTCTGTCCTTGTTCCAGTCTGTTGCTGTGACTGTTTGTCCTTGTTCCAGTCTGTTGTTGCTGTGCCTGTCTTTCCTTGTTCCAGTCTGTTGCTGCGACTGTTTGTCCTTGTTCCAGTCTGTTGTTGCTGTGCCTGTCTTTCCTTGTTCCAGTCTGTTGCTGTGGTTGTCTGTCCTTGTTCCAGTCTGTTGCTGTGACTGTTTGTCCTTGTTCCAGTCTGTTGTTGATGTGCCTGTCTTTCCTTGTTCCAGTCTGTTGCTGTGCCTGTTTGTCCTTGTTCCAGTCTGTTGTTGCTGTGCCTGTCTTTCCTTGTTCCAGTCTGTTGCTGTGACTGTTTGTCCTTGTTCCAGTCTGTTGTTGCTGTGCCTGTCTTTCCTTGTTCCAGTCTGTTGCTGTGGCTGTCTTTCCTTGTTCCCGTCTGTTGCTGTGGCTGTCTGTCCTTGTTCCAGTCTGTTGCTGTGGCTGTCTTTCCTTGTTCCAGTCTGTTGCTGTGGCTGTCTGTCCTTGTTCCAGTCTGTTGCTGTGGCTGTCTGTCCTTGTTCCAGTCTGTTGCTGTGGCTGTCTTTCCTTGTTCCCGTCTGTTGCTGTGGCTGTCTTTCCTTGTTCCAGTCTGTTGCTGTGGCTGTCTTTCCTTGTTCCAGTCTGTTGTTGTGGCTGTCTTTCCTTGTTCCAGTCTGTTGCTGTGGCTGTCTTTCCTTGTTCCAGTCTGTTGCTGTGCCTGTCTTTCCTTGTTCCAGTCTGTTGCTGTGGCTGTCTTTCCTTGTTCCAGTCTGTTGCTGTGGCTGTCTTTCCTTGTTCCAGTCTGTTGCTGTGGCTGTCTTTCCTTGTTCCAGTCTGTTGCTGTGCCTGTCTTTCCTTGTTCCAGTCTGTTGTTGCTGTGCCTGTCTTTCCTTGTTCCAGTCTGTTGCTGTGGCTGTCTTTCCTTGTTCCAGTCTGTTGTTGTGGCTGTCTTTCCTTGTTCCAGTCTGTTGCTGTGGCTGTCTTTCCTTGTTCCAGTCTGTTGCTGTACTCACCTAATTGTGCTTGCGGGGGTTGAGCTCTGGCTCTTTGGTCCCGCCTCTCAACTGTCAATCAACTGGTGTACAGGTTCCTGAGCCTACTGGGCTCTATCATGTCTACACTTGAAACTGTGTATGGAGTCAGCCTCCACCACAACACTACTTAATGCATTCCATTTATTAACTACTCTGACACTGAAAAAAATCTTTCTAAAGTCTCTGTGGCTCATCTGGAAACTAAGTTTCCACCTGTTTCCCCTTGTTCGTGTCCCACCCGTGCTAAAGAGTTTGTCTTTGTCCACCCTGTCAATTCCCCTGAGAATTTTGTAGGTGGTTATCATGTCTCTCCTTACTCTTCAGTTTTCCAGGGACGTGAGGTTCAGCTCCTTTAGCCTTTCCTCGTAGCTCATTCCTCTCAGTTCCGGGACAAGCCTGGTGGCATACCGCTGAATCTTCTCTAACTTCGTCTTGTGTTTAACTAGGCATGGACTCTAGGCTGGCGCTGCACATTCCAAGATTGGTCTGACATAAGTGGTATACAGGGTCCTGAAATATTCCTTACACAAGTTTCTAAAGGCAGTTCTTATATTGGCCAGTCTAGCATATTCCGCTGATGATATCCTTTTGATGTGGGCCTCTGGGGACAGGTTCGGTGTGATATCAACCCCCAGATCTTTCTCTCTTTGACTCTTGCAGGATTTCACCTCCCAGGTGGTACCTTGTGTTCAACCACCTGCTCCCTTCGCCCAATTTGCTCTGCCTGCCTTTCCCAGTTCCAGCCTGTCGCTCTGCCTGCCTTTCCCAGTTCCAGCCTGTCGCTCTGCCTGCCTTTCCCAGTTCCAGCCTGTCGCTCTGCCTGCCTTTCCCAGTTCCAGCCTGTCGCTCTGCCTGCCTTTCTCTGTTCCAGCCTGTCGCTCTGCCTGCCTTTCTCTGTTCCAGCCTGTCGCTCTGCCTGCCTTTCTCTGTTCCAGCCTGTCGCTCTGCCTGCCTTTCTCTGTTCCAGCCTGTCGCCCTGCCTGCCTTTCTCTGTTCCAGCCTGTCGCTCTGCCTGCCTTTCTCTGTTCCAGCCTGTCGCTCTGCCTGCCTTTCTCTGTTCCAGCCTGTCGCTCTGCCTGCCTTTCTCTGTTCCAGCCTATCGCTCTGCTTCCCTTTCCTTGTTCCAGCCTGTTGCTGCCTGCCTTTCTCTGTTCCAGCCTGTCGCTCTGCCTGCCTTTCCTCGTTCCAGCTTGTCGCTCTGCCTCCCTTTCCTTGTTCCAGCCTGTTGCTGCCTGCCTTTCTCTGTTCCAGCCTGTTGCTGTGCCTGCCTTGCCCCTTCCAGTCTGCCTTCCTCCCCGACCCTCTCCCAGCGTGTCACTGTGGCTGCCTTCCCCACCATCGCCTGCTGCTGCTGGTGTGATGTATTAACCGCCGGGTATTGTATTCCTGCCGACCACACACCACCGAACATCCAAGTTAAATCGGCCGCGAGGCATTAGTATCATTTACACTGTTGGCTGATAGATGGCGCTGAGTAATGTGGGGGGGGGAGTTGTTGCACTTAAGTCAGTTAGCGAAGTGAGGCCGGAAGGGGGGGGAGACGGATGGAGGGGGGTAGGTAAGCAAGCAAGCAAGCAGCAAACATCAGCAGCAGCAACAGCAGCAGCAACAGAAGCAGCAACAGAAGCAGCAACAGCAACAAACACAACAGTAACAGCACTGGAGGGTCAGGTCCCAAATCTACACAGTAAAATAACAACGTACTGGAGTGAACGATATGGAAGAAAATGCAGAATAGAACCAGTGAAGAGTAGAGGTGCCATAGGCACAATCAGAGAACACTGTATAAACATCAGAGGTCCGCGGTTGTTCAACGTCCTCCCAGCGAGCATAAGAAATATTGCCGGAACAACCGTGGACATCTTCAAGAGAAACTGGACTGTTTTCTAAGAGAAGTTCTGGCCTCGGGCCGGGCTGTGGTGGGTATGTGGGCCTCGGGCCGCTCCTAGCAACAGCCTGGTGGACCAAACTCTCACAAGTCAAGCCTGGCCTCGGGCCGCTCCAAGCAACAGCCTGGTGGACCAAACTCTCACAAGTCAAGCCTGGCCTCGGGCCGCTCCAAGCAACAGCCTGGTGGACCAAACTCTCACAAGTCAAGCCTGGCCTCGGGCCGCTCCAGGCAACAGCCTGGTGGACCAAACTCTCACAAGTCAAGCCTGGCCTCGGGCCGCTCCAAGCAACAGCCTGGTGTACCAAACTCTCACAAGTCAAGCCTGGCCTCGGGCCGCTCCAAGCAACAACCTGGTGGACCAAACTCTCACAAGTCAAGCCTGGCCTCGGGCCGCTCCAAGCAACAGCCTGGTGGACCAAACTCTCACAAGTCAAGCCTGGCCTCGGGCCGCTCCAAGCAACAGCCTGGTGGACCAAACTCTCACAAGTCAAGCCTGGCCTCGGGCCGCTCCAAGCAACAGCCTGGTGGACCAAACTCTCACAAGTCAAGCCTGGCCTCGGGCCGCTCCAAGCAACAGCCTGGTGGACCAAACTCTCACAAGTCAAGCCTGGCCTCGGGCCGCTCCAAGCAACAGCCTGGTGGACCAAACTCTCACAAGTCAAGCCTGGCCTCGGGCCGGGCTTTGGGAGTAGAACTCCCAGAACCCCATCAACCAGGTACCTGTTGAGTTACTGGTGTTTTCTTGGTGGATAACAGCATTATTTGTACTATATTACAGTGATGTGCTCACCTAGTTGTGTTTGCGGGGGTTGAGCTCTGGCTCTTTGGTCCCGCCTCTCAACAGTCAATCAACTGTTTCGACTACTACTATTCCCCCCCCCCTCCACATACACACACACACACACCAGAAAGCAGCCCGTGACAGCTGACTTAACTCCAACGTACCTATTTACTGCTAGGTAACAGGGACATAGGGTGAAAAAAAAATAGTATTAGTAGAAACAGTTGATTGACAGTTGAGAGGCGGGACCTAAAGAGCCAGAGCTCAACCGCCGCAAGCACAACTAGGTGAGTACACACACACGCACACGCACTCACTCACTCACTCACTTGTAATATCCCTCAGACACGACAACCCGCTGTCGCATTTAACCATCCTAAATGACCATCGGAGAATTGCTTAGCCTTACTGCATCCCTTGTTACCTAAATGACGGACGTATTAACATTTAACTCCACTACCCCCTCCTCCCCCCCCCCACTAACCCCCCCTCTCTAACCCTCCACCCCCTCCCCCCCCCCCCCCCGGTCGTCTCTACCGTCCACTGGACGCCAGTATTGACAGGACTGATAGGGAAAATGACCCAAAATTGATGACAATATCTATTAATCTGTCTACTTGCCCCCCCTCCCCCCCCCCTTCTCGCTTTGGTGTCTGGAGTGGAGTTTGTGTCGAATTTGAACCTTTGAGTGATTAAGAGTTCCGTGCGCGTGTGGGATACGGTGATCTGCTCTAGCAAACTGTTGTGGCTGTAGCTGCTGGGGACACAGTAGGGAATGTTTGTACCGCGAAAAAAAATCACGATGTATCTTGCGTTGATTTCGTGGAAAAACGTCCCCGCGGTCCGGTCTCTGATCAGGCCTCCTGGTTGCTGGACTGATCAACCAGGCTGTTGGACGCGGCTGCTCGCAGCCTGACGTATGAGTCACAGCCTGGTTGATCAGGTATCCTTTGGAGGTGCTTATCAAGTTCTCTCTTGAACACTGTGAGGGGTCGGCCAGTTATGTTCCTTATGTGTAGCGGAAGCGTGTTGAACAGTCTCGGGCCTCTGATGTTGATAGTTCTCTCTTGAACACTGTGAGGGGTCGGCCAGTTATGCCCCTTATGTGTAGTGGAAGCGTGTTGAACAGTCTCGGGCCTCTGATGTTGATAGTTCTCTCTTGAACACTGAGAGGGGTCGGCCAGTTATGTCCCTTATGTGTAGTGGAAGCGTGTTGAACAGTCTCGGGCCTCTGATGTTGATAGTTCTCTCTTGAACACTGTGAGGGGTCGGCCAGTTATGTCCCTTATGTGTAGTGGAAGCGTGTTGAACAGTCTCGGGCCTCTGATGTTGATAGTTCTCTCTTGAACACTGTGAGGGGTCGGTCAGTTATGTCCCTTATGTGTAGTGGAAGCGTGTTGAACAGTCTCGGGCCTCTGATGTTGATAGTTCTCTCTTGAACACTGTGAGGGGTCGGCCAGTTATGTCCCTTATGTGTAGTGGAAGCGTGTTGAACAGTCTCGGACCTCTGATGTTAATAGTTCTCTCTTGAACACTGTGAGGGGTCGGCCAGTTATGTCCCTTATGTGTAGTGGAAGCGTGTTGAACAGTCTCGGGCCTCTGATGTTGATAGTTCTCTCTCAGAGTACCTGTTGCACCTCTGCTCTCAGAGTACTCATGTTATGGATATGAGGTAAAAGGTGATCCAATACTACAAGGGTTGAGTTCATATCCCAAAATCCATCATAATTTTACATTCCAGTGCAGACGAGGAGTTACAATAACGCGGCCGAAATATGTTGACCAAACCACACACTAGAAAGTGAAGGGACGACGACGTTCCAGCTACTGCACTTGCCACCCACCTTATCAACAATGTATGGACAAAAATAGTATATACAATGCATGTATAGTCCATACATTGCATGTATAATCCATACAATGCAGGCAAAAATAGTCCACGCTTTTGCAACATTGAAATACTAGAGGGCATACTAAAAACTGAGAGCCTATCAACCTAACATTCTGTACCTAAACTTAGAGCGGCGGTCTCTCTTCCTGCAGGTCGGCGTTCAATCCCCGACCGTCCACAAGTGGTTGGGCACCATTCCTCTCCCCCCCGTCCCATCCCAAATCCTTATCCCGACCCCTTCCCTGTGCTATATAGTCGTAATGGCTTGGCACTTTCCCCTGATAGTTTCCTTCCGTTCCGTACCTAAAGCAAGCAATCCTAAGGCTAACATACTCAATTATATGCCTAATTTAGGCCTAGGAAATGTTAGGCTAGGTTGTCTTCTTCCAACAGCCTGGTTGACCAGACTAGCAACCAGGCGCCCTGGTCAGAGACCGGGCCGCCGGGTCCTTGACCCCCGGAATCAGCGCATGGTAACCGCAAGGGGAGAGTGAGTGAGAGTAGAGAAGAGACTGAGAGGGGAAAGAAGGGGCCACGAAGGACTGGGAGAGTACATGAGAGGGGTAAGAGTGGGAGGGAGGGAGATGGGATAGGGTGGAAGAGCAGGGAGGGGGAGGGGGGGGGCTGGAGGAACGGGGAGCGTAATGCGAATATATGATAGTTGCAGATGGAACAGTTAAGTCAGATGGATGAGGGGCGCTCCGTGACGCCTAGTTGTGGAGCTTCTCGCGATCCCTTCCATCCCCCCTCCCCCCCATCACTGACCCCTTCCCCCTTCATCCTCCCCCATCACTGACCCCTTCCCCTTTCACCCTCCTCCATCACCCTCCCCCACCACTGACCCCCTTCTCCCTCATCCTCCCTCATCCTCCCTCATCCTCCCTCATCCTCCCTCATCACTGACCCTTCTCCCTCACCCTCCCCCATCACTGACCCCTTCTTCCCCCTCATCCCTCTTTATAACCTAGTTCCTCTTGCCTCATGTTTCATGCACCTGGTTATTCCTGGACATTCCCGGAAGTGCAGGTAAATGGGCCTTTTAATGGGCGTGGACAGACCCCCGATGACTTGTGGGAGAGGGGAGGGGGTGCAGGGGTAATGGGGCGTGGGATAGGGAGCGGTGTGAGGGGGGGGGTGTTGTGAGGTAGGGGAGAGGGAGGTATTGTGGTAAATATTATTATACTATTTTGTTTGTCCTGTTGCTAAACAAAAGACTAAAAACCAAAAATTTGTTTGTTCTATTGCTAAACAAAAGACTAAAAACCAAAAATTTGTTTGTTCTATTGCTAAACAAAAGACTAAAAACCAAAAATTTGTTTGTTCTATTGCTGAACAAAAGACTAGAAAGCAAAAATTTGTTTGTCCTGTTGCTTAACAAAAGACTAGAAAGCAAAAATTTGTTTGTTCTATTGCTAAACAAAAGACTAGAAAGCAAAAATTTGTTTGTTCTATTGCTAAACAAAAGACTAAAAAGCAAAAATTTGTTTGTTCTATTGCTAAACAAAAGACTAGAAAGCAAAAATTTGTTTGTTCTATTGCTAAACAAAAGACTAAAAACCAAAAATTTGTTTGTTCTATTGCTAAACAAAAGACTAGAAAGCAAAAAAAAAGAGTATGAAAGAAGAATTGAAAATGAAAAATGAAAGATGCTAAGAACAAAGGATGCTGTCAAAATATTAGAGGCTTAAGGATTGTCTTTGAATCTCATTATCTCCACGAGAGGAAAAAAAATTAACTCATGACGAGGGGGCCTCGTAGCCTGGTGGATAGCGCGCAGGACTCGTAATTCTGTGGCGCGGGTTCAATTCCCGCACGAGGCAGAAACAAATGGGCAAAGTTTCTTTCACCCTGAATGCCCCTGTTACCTAGCAGTAAATAGGTACCTGGGTGTTAGTCAGCTGTCACGGGAGGCTTCCTGGGGTGGAGGTCCTTGGAGGCAAGGACCGGGCCGCGGGGACACTAAAGCCCCGAAATCAACTCAAGATAACCTCAAGATGACTAACCTAATCAGTAAGTTAATATCAGTAAGGGCTCTTAACTCCTGGACATCATCAATTTTATATCAATGGAACAGATCAACTACTTTCATCCAAGGCAATTAGCCAAGTCCACTAATGGTTGCCATCTTGAGGTTATCTTGAGATGATTTCGGGGCTTTAGTATCCCCGCGGCCCGGTCCTCGACCAGGCCTCCACCCCCAGGAAGCAGCCCGTGACAGCTGACTAACACCCAGGTACCTATTTTACTGCTAGGTAACAGGGGCATAGGGTGAAAGAAACTCTGCCCATTGTTTCTCGCCGGCGCCTGGGATCGAACCCAGGACCACAGGATCACAAGTCCAGCGTGCTGTCCGCTCGGCCGACCGGCTCCCATAGTCACTGCTCATGAATGACTTACAATAGTCTCCAAGACCAACGTGGCTGAAATTACACAGAGGAAATTGAGGAAACTTCACGACTCTCTTGACATTCAAAAATATTAAATTTGAACCACAAGACACTATAGATTTTCTCACAAACATCACCGAGGTCTGTGATTATGGGTTGGCTGAAGGGGATGGGGGGGGGGGTACAGAAGTCATACCCGGTCTGGCGTCCTGGGGTCTGGCGTCCTGGGGTCTGGCGCCCTGGGGTCTGGTGTCCTGGGGTCTGGCGCCCTGGGGTCTGGCGTCTTGGGGTCTGGCGTCTTGGGGTCTGGCGCCCTGGGGTCTGGCGTCCTGGGGTCTGGCGTCCTGGGGTCTGGCGTCCTGGGGTCTGGGGTCTGGCGTCTTGGGGTCTGGCGCCCTGGGGTCTGGCGCCCTGGGGTCTGGCGCCCTGGGGTCTGGCGCCCTGGGGTCTGGCGTCCTGGGGTCTGGCGTCCTGGGGTCTGGCGTCCTGGGGTCTGGCGCCCTGGGGTCTGGCGTCCTGGGGTCTGGCGCCCTGGGGTCTGACGCCCTGGGGTCTGGCGTCCTGGGGTCTGGCGTCCTGGGGTCTGGCGCCCTGGGGGTCTAGTGCCCTGGGGGTCTAGCGTCCTGGGGTCTGGCGCCCTGGGGGTCTAGCGTCCTGGGGTCTAGCACCTGAGAACCAGGGAACAAAGCTTATTGAGAGGCTGAAGCTATCTTCCTACGAAAACAATGGACAATCTGCTGCTCTTTGATGGAATGGTCAAGTCAGTCCGTGACCCAGTTGAAAGGTATTGCAGTATCTGCCTTGATCACCTCACCTGACGTGACCTGACCTCTTAGATTAAGGTGCAATTTAGCACATTGAAGGCTTGAGTTACCATTGTTTGGGGGGCGGAAGTTAACTCTTCTACGGTGGCCTCGTAGCCTGGTGGATAGCGCGCAGGACTCGTAATTCTGTGGCGCGGGTTCGATTCCCGCACGAGGCAGAAACAATGGGCACAGTTTCTTTCACCCTGAATGCCCCTGTTACCTAGCAGTAAATAGGTACCTGGGAGTTAGTCAGCTGTCACGGGCTGCTTCCTGGGGGTGGAGGCCTGGTCGAGGACCGGGCCGCGGGGACACTAAAGCCCCGAAGTCATCTCAAGATAACCTCAAGATAACCTCGTGCTGGACTTGACTCTGTATTTTATACAATACTCTGGGCTTTGTAATGTATTTTTATAAATAAATTTGTTTATGGTGTTACAATGCTGTGGAATGTGGATGACCTGAGACCTGAGATGCTTTATTCAGGGTTTTCATGCGGGTGTTGTGTGATAGGGTGCCGGAGCACAGGGGGAGTAAGCTTGATACAATGTGTGAGGCACCAGTTTAATTGTTGGAATTGGGTCTGTCTTAGCAGGCTGACGCCCCCGTCTCCTCGTCCCCCTTCGTCCCCTCCTCGTCCCCTCCACCACCACCACCACCACGACGTCGTCCCCACACCCACCCCTACCCCCTACAGTTCCAGGCACTCCACTAACGTAATAACGTAAGCTAATAACTAACGTAAACGTAACAACTAACGTAACCACCCCACAACGTGGCTGCCAACACCCACACATGGTGTCAGCAAGGCGGACAGCCCGCCGCCTGCTTTCATACCTCTCACTGTATTTCCCACTTCTATACTTCCCTTCACCTATGCCTCTCCTTCCTCTTTACTCGTCTCATAAAAACTAACGTAATACAAAACAACACCGGAGCCGGTCGGCCGAGCGGACAGCACGCTGGACTTGTGATCCTGTGGTCCTGGGTTCGATCCCAGGCGCCGGCGAGAAACATTGGGCAGAGTTTCTTTCACCCTATGCCCCTGTTACCTAGCAGTAAAATAGGTACCTGGGTGTTAGTCAGCTGTCACGGGCTGCTTCCTGGGGGTGGAGGCCTGGTCAAGGACCGGGCCGCGGGGACACTAAAAAAGCCCCGAAATCATCTCAAGATAACAAACATTGACCCACAGGAGTGATCTTTTCCTCCATAGTGACATAATTGACGTTACAATGTTGTCACTGTGGAGCTGATTGGGTAGGTGTTTACCTTGTGTAGCTGCTTCCGGGGATCAACAGCCCCGCGGCCCGGTCTCAGACTAGGCCGCCTAGTTGGTGATCCTTGTGGCTTCTTGAGTACCGATCCTTCATTCTCCGGTTATTAACCCGGCATACACGACGGACCGCATTTACAATCTCTTTTTATTAACAAAAAAATCTATGGATGTGGTCCAAAAGTTTGGTGGTGGTTCGAAAAAGGGAAACTATGAGGAGATGAATAAATTCCTAAGGGATATACAAGGAGACACAGAACTCTGAACCAAGTCCGTACAAGACATGATGGACTATGTCACCCAAAAGTGTCAGGAGGCTGTAAGCAGGTTTATCCCGGCCCTCCAGGAAACGACAAGACGGCGTTGCAAGGACACTGACCTGATACTAGGACTGGTCCGCTTACTGGAGTACCTTGAGGCTACCTTGAGGTGCTTCCGGGGCTTAGTGTCCCCGCGGCCCGGTCGTCGACCAGGCCTCCTGGTTGCTGGACTGATCAACCAGGCTGTTAGACGCGGCTGCTCGCAGCCTGACGTATGAGTCACAGCCTGGTTGATCAGGTATCCTTTGGAGGTGCTTATCCAGTTCTCTCTTGAACACTGTGAGGGGTTTGCCAGTTATGCCCCTTATGTGTAGTGGAAGCGTGTTGAACACGAGTACGACGACAGTTTCTCCAGTACAGTAGTAATGGGAGACTTGTGGTTGATGTGATAGGGTGAGGAGGATGAGGGAAGTGGTCCAAGCGTTGTGAGGGGGGACTGGGCTGGTTCATGAGGCAGTGTGAGGCAGTGTGAGGCAGCGCATGGGGCAGTGTGAGGCAGGGCATGGGGCAGTGTGAGGCAGCGCATGGGGCAGTGTGAGGCAGCGCATGGGGCAGTGTGAGGCAGGGCATGGGGCAGTGTGAGGCAGCGCATGGGGCAGTGTGAGGCAGGGCATGGGGCAGTATGAGGCAGGGCATGAGGCAGTGTGAGGCAGGGCATGGGGCAGTGTGAGGCAGTGCATGAGGCAGGGCATGAGGCAGTGTGAGGCAGGGCATGGGGTAGTGTGAGGCAGCGCATGGGGCAGTGTGAGGCAGGGCATGGGGCAGTGTGAGGCAGGGCATGGGGCAGTGTGAGGCAGGGCATGGGGCAGTGTGAGGCAGGGCATGAGGCAGGGCATGAGGCAGTGTGAGGCAGGGCATGTGGCAGTGTGAGGCAGGGCATGAGGCAGGGCATGGGGCAGTGTGAGGCAGGGCATGGGGCAGTGTGAGGCAGGGCATGAGGCAGGGCATGGGGCAGTGTGAGGCAGGGCATGAGGCAGGGCATGGGGCAGTGTGAGGCAGGGCATGAGGCAGGGCATGGGGCAGTGTGAGGCAGGGCATGAGGCAGGGCATGGGGCAGTGTGAGGCAGGGCATGAGGCAGTGTGAGGCAGGGCATGGGGCAGTGTGAGGCAGGGCATGAGGCAGTGTGAGGCAGGGCATGAGGCAGGGCATGGGGCAGTGTGAGGCAGGGCATGGGGCAGTGTGAGGCAGGGCATGAGGCAGGGCATGGGGCAGTGTGAGGCAGGGCATGGGGCAGTGTGAGGCAGCGCATGGGGCAGTGTGAGGCAGGGCATGAGGCAGGGCATGGGGCAGTGTGAGGCAGGGCATGAGGCAGGGCATGGGGCAGTGTGAGGCAGGACATGGGGCAGTGTGAGGCAGCGCATGGGGCAGTGTGAGGCAGCGCATGGGGCAGTGTGAGGCAGGGCATGAGGCAGGGCATGGGGCAGTGTGAGGCAGGGCATGAGGCAGGGCATGGGGCAGTGTGAGGCAGGGCATGAGGCAGGGCATGGGGCAGTGTGAGGCAGGGCATGAGGCAGGGCATGGGGCAGTGTGAGGCAGGGCATGGGGCAGTGTGAGGCAGGGCATGAGGCAGGGCATGGGGCAGTGTGAGGCAGGGCATGGGGCAGTGTGAGGCAGCGCATGGGGCAGTGTGAGGCAGCGCATGGGGCAGTGTGAGGCAGGGCATGGGGCAGTGTGAGGCAGCGCATGGGGCAGTGTGAGGCAGGGCATGAGGCAGTGTGAGGCAGGGCATGAGGCAGTGTGAGGCAGGGCATGGGGCAGTGTGAGGCAGGGCATGAGGCAGGGCATGAGGCAGTGTGAGGCAGCGCATGGGGCAGTGTGAGGCAGGGCATGAGGCAGTGTGAGGCAGGGCATGAGGCAGTGTGAGGCAGGGCATGGGGCAGTGTGAGGCAGGGCATGAGGCAGTGTGAGGCAGCGCATGGGGCAGTGTGAGGCAGGGCATGAGGCAGGGCATGAGGCAGTGTGAGGCAGCGCATGGGGCAGTGTGAGGCAGGGCATGAGGCAGTGTGAGGCAGCGCATGGGGCAGTGTGAGGCAGGGCATGAGGCAGGGCATGGGGCAGTGTGAGGCAGGGCATGAGGCAGGGCATGGGGCAGTGTGAGGCAGGGCATGAGGCAGGGCATGGGGCAGTGTGAGGCAGGGCATGAGGCAGGGCATGGGGCAGTGTGAGGCAGGGCATGAGGCAGGGCATGGGGCAATGTGAGGCAGGGCATGGGGCAGTGTGAGGCAGCGCAGGAGGCGGTGTGAGGCAGCGCATGAGGCAGTGTGAGGCAGCGCATGAGGCAGTGTGAGGCAGCGCATGAGGCAGTGTGAGGCAGCGCATGAGGCAGTGTGAGGCAGCGCATGAGGCAGCGCATGAGGCAGTGTGAGGCAGCGCATGAGGCAGTGTGAGGCAGTGCATGAGGCGGTGTGAGGCAGCGCATGAGGCAGTGTGAGGCAGCGCATGAGGCAGCGCATGAGGCAGTGTGAGGCAGCGCATGAGGCAGTGTGAGGCAGCGCATGGGGCAGTGTGAGGCAGGGCATGGGGCAGTGTGAGGCAGGACATGGGGCAGTGTGAGGCAGCGCAGGAGGCGGTGTGAGGCAGCGCATGAGGCGGTGTGAGGCAGCGCATGAGGCAGTGTGAGGCAGCGCATGAGGCAGTGTGAGGCAGCGCATGAGGCAGTAACACGCTAAGAGTCGGCTAGCCACCTTTAGGAATGCTCCTATTTAACCCTTTTGTCAACTCTTGACATGAAGCGCAAGTCACTCCTCGCTCGCTACTCTAGCCCTTGGGCACGTGGTCCATAAGGCTCACTTTGATCTCGTAGCTGCAAGGGGACTTCAAGGCACTCGTGTCTCAGAACTCGGCCTTTACTCAGTGTGTTATTAGCGACTGAAATACTATGGTTGGAGTGCGTGTTTGCACTCGGAGGCTGTTGTAGGGATATGAACCTTTGAGTGCGTGGGCATAACGCTGAAAATTGTACCGCTTCAGATGTCGCCAGTGATGAGGGCCTGGCCAATATCTCCACCCTCCCTCCCATCCCATCTCCCTCCCACTTCCCTCCCATCTCCCTCGTCATACATCCCTCCCAGCTCCACCGATATGTTCTACCCGGTCGCGTGACGTCACTGCCACCTGCGTATATATTATTGGTGGCTGAGTGAATAGCCTTGTTTCCGGTCATGTTGGACCAGCGGGGGAAGCAGCATCTGTATAGGTCACTGGCCATGTTGGCTGGTTCATTCATCTCTCCTCCGTGACGGGTGAGTTTTAGGGAAGAGGATGAAGAGGCATAGGTGAAGGGAAAGTTTAGAAAGGGGAAAATACAGTGAGTGTTATGAAAGCAGGTGTACTGTCCGTCCGCCTTGCTGACACGAGGTGTGGGTGTTGGCAGCTAAGGTAAGCTGGCTCTCTTGTAGGGTGACGGGTGAGAGCCGTGATGCCGTCTCTATGCTGCACCCATGCCCGGATGCCACGGTACCCACCCACATGGGCTGCCCCCAATGCGAGTGATCCTACCCACAATTCCCTTAAATGTCCCCCTTGCTCTTCACCTCTCTTCAAGGGGAGCTGGTCGGCCGAGTGGACAGCACGCGGGACTTATGATCCTGTGGTCCTGGGTTCGATCCCAGGCGCCGGCGAGAAACAATGGGCAGAGTTTCTTTCCCCCTATGCCCCTGTTACCTAGCAGTAAATTAGGTACCTGGGTGTTAGTCAGCTGTCACGGGCTGCTTCCTGGGGATGGAGGCCTGGTCGACGACCGGGCCGCGGGGACACTAAAAGCCCCGAAATCATCTCAAGATCATCTCAAGATAACCCTTCATCTACTCTCTTGAGCCCACCAGTCCTCCACGCACCTTCAGGTGAGGCGTTTCCCCATCCTCTCCAGCGCCACCGAAGACCCCCATTGCTCAGGACCTGACGAAGTGTAACTGGAATTCTTGACCCTGTGGCCGCTGGGCGACGGGTGACCTCCGCGACGCCATTCATTCCAGCGGGGGCTGCACTGGTCCACCAATCACAACATCAGGATCATGTATAGCGCCATTTGGATACGAGAATATTGCACGATTTAATTCAGCCCCGCAGCTGAGGCAGCGTGTTTAACCGTAGTGACTGTTGCAAGGTGATTCACTTCATACGGGTAGAACTCTTAGGAAGACAGAATACATTCGTGTAAATGAAATACTTGTATATCACTGATTATAGGGGAAGGTAAAGGCCGCTCCAAGCAACAGTCTGGTGGACCAAACTCTCACAAGTCAAGCCTGGCCTCGGGCCGCTCCAAGCAACAGTCTGCTGGACCAAACTCTCACAAGTCAAGCCTGGCCTCGGGCCGCTCCAGGCAACAGCCTGGTGGACCAAACTCCCACAAGTCAAGCCTGGCCTCGGGCCGGGCTTGGGGAGTAGAACAACTCCCAGAACCCCATCAACCAGGTATCAAGCAGGTACCTCTAAGTGCCCTGCCCTAATAGCCTTGTTATACATGTTGGATTGTAATTGAACTATTCTGATGAATTCCTTGTCGAATCTGGCCTTAAAGTTGTGAATGGAGGTGGCTTCTACAGCTGCTTTCAGTGTATTCCATTTGTTGACCGCCCCTACAGAGTCCGGATAGTTGCTTGTGTATGCTTTATTTAACCGAAACTCTTGAGAAAGACACATAGGTACCGTGGCGTCACTGGTGTCCTTATCTACGATATTGGCAGGACAGGTACCAAAGGTGCTTGACTCATGGCTGCTGTTCAAGTGGGGTGATGGATGTGAGGCGTGTAGGCCAGCTCACCATGGACCGCCATGTGGTAAGAGAGAGTTTAACACAGGGAAATAGTGGGGCAGACCAGCTTAAGACTGTAACAGTGAGTTCTACAGAGATAGTAAGGCTGCCCTAACGTCCCTCATGTCTCCCTTCATCCCTAATGAAGCATCAACACAAACGTGAGGGCAAGAGTGACTGGTTCAACCCTCTCAGACACGGACACATGCATCAATACACCTTGGGAGGGGGGAAACAAAAAGCAGTCCAGTTTGTCATGAGTCGCATAATAGCAATGTACACAAATGCAGATGGAATTGCAAGTAAAGGAGCAGAACTACCGGAAAGAGTGGCAGAAGCGCACATGAGCTTGCTCTCTCTCTTGTAGGGTGACGGAATTTGTTACACAATGAATCTTGTTGAAGAAGAGATTAAAGATGTGGGGGACTGCACCTTTCTGCGGGAAATCCAGAGGGTGAGAAGGGTGCGATTGTGTTAGTGAGAGAAGATGTGTGTTGGGAGGTGTAGATGCGTGTGGAATGTGAAGGGGGTAGAGTGGTGCTCTGGGACATACCACGCCAAGCGCACTTTAATTTGGAGCCCTACTAGCAACCCGTCTTGACACTAGGCTCGTTAAAGCAGCGGCCGTCCTTCCCAAACGCATTCATCAACTTTACCATACTGTGTATTAAAAATTGTTCTCATATATACATTAATATTATTATTATACATTACAATTTTGTGTGTAGTTAGGCGTAGGTTAGGTTCTGTTGGCGATTATTTGTATTAGTACGTGGGTGAAGCATTTATCAACCCGTCCTCGACTCAAGTCCATTCCATCCAGCGGTCGACTCCGCAGACGCATTCATAATTTTTTAGATAAAAATAGATAATAATAATTTAAGATAATAATTTTAATAATAGACAGTAGGAACTATTCCCCCAGCAGAACAATAGACAGTAGAAAGTATTCCCCCAGCAGATCAATAGACAGTAGGAACTATTCCCCCAGCAGAACAATAGACAGAAGGAACTATTCCCCCAGCAGAACAATAGACAGAAGGATCTATCTCCCCAGCAGAACAATAGACAGTAGGAACTATTCCCCCAGCAGATCAATAGACAGTAGGAACTATTCCCCCAGCAGAACAATAGACAGTAGGAACTATTCCCCCAGCAGAACAATAGACAGAAGGAACTATTCCCCCAGTAGAACAATAGACAGAAGGAACTATTCCCCCAGCAGATCAATAGACAGTAGGAACTATTCCCCCAGCAGAACAATAGACAGAAGGAACTATTCCCCCAGCAGAACAATAGACAGTAGGAACTATTCCCCCAGCAGAACAATAGACAGAAGGAAGTATTCCCCCAGCAGAACAATAGACAGAAGGAACTATTCCCCCAGCAGAACAATAGACAGTAGGAACTATTCCCCCAGCAGAACAATAGACAGAAGGAACTATTCCCCCAGCAGATCAATAGACAGAAGGAACTATTCCCCCAGCAGATCAATAGACAGAAGGAACTATTCCCCCAGCAGATCAATAGACAGAAGGAACTATTCCCCCAGCAGAACAATAGACAGAAGGAACTATTCCCCCAGGAGAACAATAGACAGTAGGAACTATTCCCCCAGCAGAACAATAGACAGAAGGAAGTATTCCCCCAGCAGATCAATAGACAGAAGGAAGTATTCCCCCAGCAGAACAATAGACAGAAGGAACTATTCCCCCAGCAGATCAATAGACAGAAGGAAGTATTCCCCCAGCAGAACAATAGACAGAAGGAACTATTCCCCCAGCAGATCAATAGACAGAAGGAACTATTCCCCCAGCAGAACAATAGACAGAAGGAACTATTCCCCCAGCAGATCAATAGACAGAAGGAAGTATTCCCCCAGCAGAACAATAGACAGAAGGAACTATTCCCCCAGCAGATCAATAGACAGAAGGAACTATTCCCCCAGCAGAACAATAGACAGAAGGAACTATTCCCCCAGCAGATCAATAGACAGAAGGAACTATTCCCCCAGCAGATCAATAGACAGAAGGAAGTATTCCCCCAGCAGAACAATAGACAGAAGGAACTATTCCCCCAGCAGAACAATAGACAGAAGGAACTATTCCCCCAGCAGAACAATAGACAGAAGGAACTATTCCCCCAGCAGATCAATAGACAGAAGGAACTATTCCCCCCAGCAGATCAATAGACAGAAGGAACTATTCCCCCAGCAGAACAATAGACAGAAGGAACTATTCCCCCCAGCAGAACAATAGACAGTAGGAACTATTCCCCCAGCAGATCAATAGACAGTAGGAACTATTCCCCCAGCAGATCAATAGACAGTAGGAACTATTCCCCCAGCAGAACAATAGACAGAAGGAACTATTCCCCCCAGCAGAACAATAGACAGAAGGAACTATTCCCCCAGCAGAACAATAGACAGAAGGAACTATTCCCCCAGCAGAACA
>NW_025553599.1:42500-80000 GCF_020424385.1 Procambarus clarkii
GACCTGGACAAGTTGCAGGAATGGTCAAACAAATGGCTGTTAGAGTTTAATCCAAGCAAATGTAATGTAATGAAGATAGGGGTAGGAAGCAGGAGACCAGATACAAGGTACCATTTGGGAGATGAAATACTTCAAGAGTCAGAGAGAGAGAAAGACCTGGGGGTTGATATCACGCCAGACCTGTCCCCTGAAGCTCATATCAAGAGGATAACATCAGCAGCATATGCCAGGTTGGCTAACATAAGAACGGCCTTTAGAAACTTGTGTAAGGAATCTTTCAGAACATTATATACCACATATGTCAGACCAATCCTGGAGTATGCGGCTCCAGCATGGAGTCCATATCTAGTCAAGCATAAGACTAAAATGGAAAAGGTTCAAAGGTTTGCCACCAGACTAGTACCCGAGCTGAGAGGTATGAGCTACGAGGAGAGACTACGGGAATTAAACCTCACTTCGTTGGAAGACAGAAGAGTTAGGGGGGACATGATCACCACATTCAAGATTCTCAAGGGAATCGACAGGGTTGATAAAGACAGGCTGTTTAACACAAGGGGCACACGCACTAGGGGACACAGGTGGAATCTGAGTGCCCAAATGAGCCACAGAGATATTAGAAAGAACTTTTTTAGTGTCAGAGTGGTTGACAAATGGAATGCATTAGGAAGTGATGTGGTGGAGGCTGACTCCATACACAGTTTCAAGTGTAGATATGATAGAGCCCAGTAGGCTCAGGAACCTGTACACCAGTTGACTGACGGTTGAGAGGCGGGACCAAAGAGCCAGAGCTCAACCCCCGCAAACACAACTAGGTGAGTACAACTAGGCGAGTACACACACACACACCGCTCTCACAACTAGTACGTCTCATTCCGTACGTTGTGGTTTCCAAAGTACATATTACTAAGTACCATGGATAGCAGCGGCTCACAAATATCCTCGTTTTCTGTGCATCGGAAGGTAAGGTTAGGTTAGGTAAAGTAAGGTTAGGTTAGGTAAGGTTAGGTTAGGTTGGTTGGGTTCGTAAGCACGGGGCTCGACGCAGTCCTGCTCCCTTCACACACAGCCAACGTTAACCACAACGTTAATGTGTACTTAAGTTACGTTGATACAACGTAATAACGTCAAGAAACGTCGGGGAAACGTTTGCTTGGGTGGAAGGGGGCTACCTACCTTGAGGCTACCTTGAGGTGCTTCCGGGGCTTAGTGTCCCCGCGGCCCGGTCGTCGACCAGGCCTCCTGGTTGCTGGACTGATCAACCAGGCTGTTAGACGCGGCTGCTCGCAGCCTGACGTATGAGTCACAGCCTGGTTGATCAGGTATCCTTTGGAGGTGCTTATCCAGTTCTCTCTTGAACACTGTGAGGGGTTTGCCAGTTATGCCCCTTATGTGTAGTGGAAGCGTGTTGAACAGTCTCGGGCCTCTGATATTGATAGTTCTCTCTTGAACACTGTGAGGGGTTTGCCAGTTATGCCCCTTATGTGTAGTGGAAGCGTGTTGAACAGTCTCGGGCCTCTGATGTTGATAGTTCTCTCTTGAACACTGTGAGGGGTCGGCCAGTTATGTCCCTTATGTGTAGTGGAAGCGTGTTGAACAGTCTCGGGCCTCTGATGTTGATAGTTCTCTCTTGAACACTGTGAGGGGTCGGCCAGTTATGTCCCTTATGTGTAGTGGAAGCGTGTTGAACAGTCTCGGGCCTCTGATGTTGATAGTTCTCTCTTGAACACTGTGAGGGGTCGGCCAGTTATGTCCCTTATGTGTAGTGGAAGCGTGTTGAACAGTCTCGGGCCTCTGATGTTGATAGTTCTCTCTTGAACACTGTGAGGGGTCGGCCAGTTATGTCCCTTATGTGTAGTGGAAGCGTGTTGAACAGTCTCGGGCCTCTGATGTTGATAGTTCTCTCTTGAACACTGTGAGGGGTCGGCCAGTTATGTCCCTTATGTGTAGTGGAAGCGTGTTGAACAGTCTCGGGCCTCTGATGTTGATAGTTCTCTCTTGAACACTGCGAGGGGTCGGCCAGTTATGGGTGACTGATCTTGATTATTCTGGAGCTGGGTGTGGTGTCCCTGTGTTGGTGGTCTGACGCATTTAAGTCTGCTTCTTAATGACCTTGGGAGTCATTAGCAACCTCAGGATTTGTACTTACCACCCTGGGATGGTTCCGGGGATCAATGTCCCCCCCGGGGCCCGGACTCTGAGCAGGCCACAGAGCCTATACAGAGGGAATTACAGAGGGGGAGAAATTTACCTGTAGATAGCCTATAGTGGGTTTCAAGAGGTGGAAAGTGTGGCTCTCCTTATAGCCCCCAACCCTCTTCCCAGCCTCACCCCCCTTCCCCTATCCTCACCCCCCCCTCCCCCATCCTCACCCCCCCCTTCCCCCATCCTCACCCCCCCCCTTCCCCCATCCTCACCCCCCCTTCCCCCATCCTCACACCCCCCTTCCCCCATCCTCACCCCCCCTTCCTCCATCCTCACCCCCCCCCTTCCCCCATCCTCACCCCCCCCTTCCCCCATCCTCACCCCCCCTCCCCCAGCCTCACCCCCCTCCCCCAGCCTCACTCCCCCTTCCCCAAGCCTCACCCCCCCTCCCCCAGCCTCCCCCCCTCCCCCAGCCTCACCCCCCCTCCCCCAGCCACACCCTCCCTCCCCCAGCCTCACCCCCTCCCCATTCTCCATCAACCCCCCATCTATCGATCTCCCCCCCCAACCCCCCGGCAGCGTGTCCTTGACTACAACGTTGCTTGGTCGTAAATATTCAATTGACCATTGTGACGTCCAGTGAGGTGGGCGTCTCGTCTTACCCAGAGTGGTGAGTGGTGTGACGTAGTCCTTGTGATGACCGCACGCACGCACAGGTGCACTCACGCACGCTCGCGCACAGCTGCACTCACAGCTGCACTCACGCACGCACAGGTGCACTCACGCACGCTTGCACGCACAGGTGCACTCTCGCACGTACAGGTGCACTCACGCAAGCGCGTACATGTCTTCCTGAGCTGAAGGGATTAAGCTATGAGGAAAGATAGACATAGGCGCGGACATGATAACAATATATAAAATTCTAAGGGAACTTGACAAAGTAGACAAAGTATCTAGTTTAGCTTTTAGCTAGATAGTTTTCTTCAAGGAGTGCCGGATCAACCGGGCTGTGGTGGGTATGTGGGCCTGCGGGCCGCTCCAAGCAACAGTCTGGTGGACCAAGCTCTCACAAGTCAAGCCTGGCCTCGGGCCGCTCCAAGCAACAGCCTGGTGGACCAAACTCTCACAAGTCAAGCCTGGCCTCGGGCCGCTCCAAGCAACAGCCTGGTGGACCAAACTCTCACAAGTCAAGCCTGGCCTCGGGCCGCTCCAAGCAACAGCCTGGTGGACCAAACTCTCACAAGTCAAGCCTGGCCTCGGGCCGCTCCAAGCAACAGCCTGGTGGACCAAACTCTCACAAGTCAAGCCTGGCCTCGGGCCGCTCCAAGCAACAGCCTAGTGGACCAAACTCTCACAAGTCAAGCCTGGCGTCGGGCCGCTCCAAGCAACAGCCTGGTGGACCAAACTCTCACAAGTTAAGCCTGGCCTCGGGCCGCTCCAAGCAACAGCCTGGTGGACCAAACTCTCACAAGTCAAGCCTGGCCTCGGGCCGCAACAGCCTGGTGGACCAAACTCTCACAAGTCAAGCCTGGCCTCGGGCCGCTCCAAGCAACAGCCTGGTGGACCAAACTCTCACAAGTCAAGCTTGGCCTGCGGGCCGCTCCAAGCAACAGCCTGGTGGACCAAACTCTCACAAGTCAAGCCTGGCCTCGGGCCGGGCTTGGGGAGTAGAAGAACTCCCAGAACCCCATCAAGCAGGTATCAAGCAGGCTGCACCTTCCTTTGCCAGGAGATTGAAAAGGTGAAGGAGACCTTCTGGGTTCCCATCACCACGCCGGCTACCTGTCCCGGTGCTGGTGGTGGTGTTTGCGTAGTGGCACGACGTAGGAGGAGTGTGTCAACAGCTCCGTTGCGGCCAATCTCCTCAAGTGCCAGGGCTGGCATTCACACCTCTCTACACCTCGTGCCACTACACACCCCCCACTACCATCCCCTTCCCCTCAATATATGCCTCGCATTAACTAGATGGCCACCCCATCCCGTTCCTTCCTACCATCTCCCGTCCCTCTATCTCTTCCCTCACCATTTACCCAATCGAAGAAATCTGGTGTGATTGGAATGTTTCAATCCATGTTGAATTCCAATTCTCGAGATTGGAATGACGTCTGGGGTTACAACCTGTCCTCTTAAAGATAACGTCGCTTTTGGCCGTTTGCCCGTATGGCCAAAAGTGGTCGTAATTTGAAATGAAATCGACTCACAAAAGTGACGTACTGTCCCGTTTTCTGTTTGAGTCGTCCGGTTTACTCGGAAAGGTTAGGAGAGGAAACTTTCAATTAACGTTTTTCATAACGTTTGAAACTTTATGAGAATTTCCTGCCCACCTAACCTACCAGAAGACCCTTAACTAACTGTTGTTGAAAAAAAAATCTCAAATTTATTTTCATTTTTTTTTCATTTTCAAATTACGTCCACTTTCGGCCATACGGGCAAAGGGCCAAAAGCGACGTTATCTTTAAGAGGACGGGTTGAATCAATCGCTTGAAGATCCTCTCCTATTGACGTGTACAACTGCCTCTATTGAAAACTACTTTGTCGCCTTCTCGTCTACTCTTCCTTTTCCCATTCCTTATTAGTTTAATTTTTTGGGAAAAAAAATTTTTTTTTAGATATATACAAGAGTTGTTACATTCTTGTACAGCCATTAGTACGCGTAGCGTTTCGGGCAGGTCCCTGGAATACGATCCCCTGCCGCGAAGAATCGTTGTTACAACCAAGTACACATTTTACTGTTGAGTTAAACAGAGGCTACAGTTAAGGATTTGCGCCCAGTAAATCCTCCCCGGCCAGGATACGAACCCATGAGACAGCGCTCGCGGAACGCCAGGCGAGTGTCTTACCACTACACCATCTTGAGGTTATCTTGAGATGATTTCGGGGCTTTTTAGTGTCCCCGCGGCCCGGTCCTCGACCAGGCCTCCACCGCCAGGAAGCAGCCCGTGACAGCTGACTAACACCCAGGTTCCTATTTTACTGCTAGGTAACAGGGGCATAGGGTGAAAGAAGCTCTGCCCAATGTTTCTCGCCGGCGCCTGGGATCGAACCCAGGACCACAGGATCACAAGCCCAGCGTGCTGTCCGCTCGGCCGACCGGCTCCCTGATTGGCTTTACCATGGAGACTGGTAAAGCCAATTGTCGCCTATCCCTACAGACCCGAGCCAGATCCTCCTGTAGCATTTTTCAGTTTTTTTTACACATGCGAATACAATAACAGGACTTCTGACTCACGCTAACAGGCTTAGAGCTTTCCCTTCCCATATGGTAAACCTTACCAACTAGTTTTCCCTGGAACACAACCCGCCAATCGGTTAACAACCAGGTACCCATTAACTGCTGGGTAAACAGGAAGGAACAGCTAAGGATTGGCGCCAGGTCAGTCCTTCCTGAACAGTCTTGAAGCCTGGATCAGGAAAGCGAACAAGGGGACACAGGTGGAAATTGAGCACCCAAATTAGCCACAGAGACGTTAGAAAGAACTTTTTTCGTGTTAGAGTAGTTAACAAATGGAATTAGGCAGTGATGTGGTGGAGGCTGACTCCATACACAGTTTCAAATGTAGATGTGATAAAGCCCAGTAGGCTCAGGAACCTGTACACCAGTTGATTGACGATTGAGAGGCGGGACCAAAGAGCCAGAGCTCAACCACCGCAAGCACAACTAGGTGAATACACACACACACACACACACACACACACACACACACACACACACACACACACACACACACACACACACACACACACACACACACACACGCACGCCTGCACGCACGCACACGCTTCTCGCGAATGCGTCCTTTGCTGGAAATCGCCTTTACCGTCTTACTAAGCCACACCCCTGACTTCTCTCTCCTCCAAAGACTCTTCATTCACCCCCTCCCCCACGACACGATGTATTCCTGCCACTCCCCTATCACTCCCCTTCCTCCCCTACCCACCCATACCCACCTGCCCCCGTGTCTCCAATGACTTGTCTGGGCTAATTTGTTATGTAGATTATCTGAACATACTCTTAACAATATTGACGGAGACGCCAATTAGGTGTCGTAAAAGTACATAGAATTGCCACAGCGCAAGAGAGCGGCTCCAGCGGCCCATTTTCTGTTCCTCCGTGGCTCAAAATGAATATTCAAAGCGTGGTGTGTGTGTGTGTGTGTGTGTGTGTGTGTGTGTGTGTGTGTGTGTGTGTGTGTGTGTGTGTGTGTGTGTGTGTGTGTGTGTGTGTGTGTGTGTGGTGCAGTACCCCGAGGGCTAGAGCTCAACCTGGTGTTCCGTAACCCTCCTCCCTCCTGGTTGGTGCTTGCCTACCCAGACCAACCGGGCTGTGGTGGGTATGCGGGCCGCTCCAAGCAACAGCCTGGTGGACCAAACTCTCACAAGTCAAGCCTGGCCTCGGGCCGCTCCAAGCAACAGCCTGGTAGACCAAACTCTCACAAGTCAAGCCTGGCCTCGGCCGCTCCAAGCAACAGCCTGGTGGACCAAACTCTCACAAGTCAAGCCTGGCCTCGGGCCGCTCCAAGCAACAGCCTGGTAGACCAAACTCTCACAAGTCAAGCCTGGCCTCGGGCCGCTCCAAGCAACAGCCTGGTGGACCAAACTCTCACAAGTCAAGCCTGGCCTCGGGCCGCTCCAAGCAACAGCCTGGTGGACCAAACTCTCACAAGTCAAGCCTGGCCTCGGGCCGGGCTTGGGGTAGAACTCCCAGAACCCCATCAACCAGGTATCAAGCAGGTAACCCATCAAGCAGGTTACCTACTAACACATAAGTGACTACGAGGATGTGTGTTCTCTTATACCCTTGTATATTAGTCTTGTTGTTCCGACTAATCAATCACACACACACACACACACACACACACACACACACACACACACACACACACACACACACACACACACACACACACACACACACACACACACACACACACACACTTATTAAACAATAGACAATATTTAAGTAGTGTTCTTACACATCATATAGCACGAGGTAATACGACCAGGTGTTGGCCCCTCTCCACTAGAAAAATATGAGTAGGAAAGGTTTCAGTTGTCTAAATAAAGTGTGAAGAAGTCGGCCAAAACTCCCTGGTGAGAAGTCGTGGTTTAGTAGATGCTGAACCCCAACACATTTTCTCTCACATTCTGTGTAAAATTGGGGCTAATTCCAATGAAAAAGTGACAGAGGGAGACTTTAGGATTTTCTGTGGAGTGGGAATGAAGATAGACGACCACTTGTGGGGAGTGATGGTAGGTCCCACCAGGGGTGTCCCCCTTCTCTCTCCAGGGGCGTCCCCCTTTCCTCCCTAGGGGCGTCCCTCTCACCATAGGAACCAGGCCAGAAATGGGATTGGGCAGTGAGTTTGGATACCTTTCTTCCACCCTCAAGAACCACATGTATTGTTGCTAGGAGAGAACCATAGGTATTGTTGCTAGGAGAGAACCATAGGTATTGTTGCTAGGAGAGAACCATAGGTATTGTTGCTAGGAGAGAACCATAGGTATTGTTGCTAGGAGAGAACCATAGGTATTGTTGCTAGGAGAGAACCATAGGTATTGTTGCTAGGAGAGAACCATAGGTATTGTTGCTAGGAGAGAACCATAGGTATTGTAGCTAGGAGAGAACCATAGGTATTGTTGCTAGGAGAGAACCATAGGTATTGTTGCTAGGAGAGAACCATAGGTATTGTTGCTAGGAGAGAACCATAGGTATTGTTGCTAGGAGAGAACCATAGGTATTGTTGCTAGGAGAGAACCATAGGTATTGTTGCTAGGAGAGAACCATAGGTATTGTTGCTAGGAGAGAACTATAGGTATTGTTGCTAGGAGAGAACCATAGGTATTGTTGCTAGGAGAGAACCATAGGTATTGTTGCTAGGAGAGAACCATAGGTATTGTTGCTAGGAGAGAACCATAGGTATTGTTGCTAGGAGAGAACCATAGGTATTGTTGCTAGGAGAGAACCATAGGTATTGTTGCTAAGAGAGAACCATAGGTATTGTTGCTAGGAGAGAACCATAGGTATTGTTGCTAAGAGAGAACCATAGGTATTGTTGCTAGGAGAGAACCATAGGTATTGTTGCTAGGAGAGAACCATAGGTATTGTTGCTAGGAGAGAACCATAGGTATTGTTGGTAGGAGAGAACCATAGGTATTGTTGCTAGGAGAGAACCATAGGTATTGTTGCTAGGAGAGAACCATAGGTATTGTTGCTAGGAGAGAACCATAGGTATTGTTGCTAGGAGAGAACCATAGGTATTGTTGCTAGGAGAGAACCATAGGTATTGTTGCTAGGAGAGAACCATAGGTATTGTTGCTAGGAGAGAACCATAGGTATTGTTGCTAGGAGAGAACCATAGGTATTGTTGCTAGGAGAGAACCATAGGTATTGTTGCTAGGAGAGAACCATAGGTATTGTTGCTAGGAGAGAACCATAGGTATTGTTGCTAGGAGAGAACCATAGGTATTGTTGCTAGGAGAGAACCATAGGTATTGTTGCTAGGAGAGAACCATAGGTATTGTTGCTAGGAGAGAACCATAGGTATTGTTGCTAGGAGAGAACCATAGGTATTGTTGCTAGGAGAGAACCATAGGTATTGTTGCTAGGAGAGAACCATAGGTATTGTTGCTAGGAGAGAACCATAGGTATTGTTGCTAGGAGAGAACCATAGGTATTGTTGCTAGGAGAGAACCATAGGTATTGTTGCTAGGAGAGAACCATAGGTATTGTTGCTAGGAGAGAACCATAGGTATTGTTGCTAGGAGAGAACCATAGGTATTGTTGCTAGGAGAGAACCATAGGTATTGTTGCTAGGAGAGAACCATAGGTATTGTTGCTAGGAGAGAACCATAGGTATTGTTGCTAGGAGAGAACCATAGGTATTGTTGCTAGGAGAGAACCATAGGTATTGTTGCTAGGAGAGAACCATAGGTATTGTTGCTAGGAGAGAACCATAGGTATTGTTGCTAGGAGAGAACCATAGGTATTGTTGCTAGGAGAGAACCATAGGTATTGTTGCTAGGAGAGAACCATAGGTATTGTTGCTAGGAGAGAACCATAGGTATTGTTGCTAGGAGAGAACCATAGGTATTGTTGCTCGGAGAGAACCATAGGTATTGTTGGTAGGGGGATACCATTGTCTTACACAGTATTTGCTTACATGCAGGGTGTTGAGAATGCTTTTGCTTCTCTGCATAAACTTGCAATACTTGGTTATGGAATTTAATGCAAAATGTGTATTGTTATTGGCGTACGACGCTGGCGGTAGTTCTTAAGACCCATTAAGATGGGAGACCTTGAGTGGTATCTTGAAAGTACTCAAGCGTAACTGTGTCAACATTCCTACTCACGCTTAAGCGCCAGGAGACGCTGTGTAAATTTCATCTTGTGTCTCGCTTCATGCAGGTCTGCATTCAATCCCCGACCGTCCACAAGTGGTTTGGTACCATTCCTTCCCCCCCCCCCCCCCCCGTCCCATCCCAAATCCTTATCCTGACCCCTTCCCAGTGCTATATAGTCGTAATGGCTTGACGTTTTCCCCTGATAATTCATTCATTTGTTCATTATGTAGTAAGTATACACATCTTAATGGCCTTTAAAAATTATCAATTTAAACTTGTGCTCGATTTCGAGCCAACCCATAGAATATATATCTTCATATACATCGATAATGTGTCTTGAAAAGTAATCAGATTTGCATTAAAGCGCTCGTATGAAAATTCAGAATTCTCAGTGCAGAAATGTTTAAATAAATTTGTATGGAATTTCCTGTGTTGTGTAATTAACCCATACTTAGAGCGAGTGTTGAAGGTGACGGCTGAGTGGACAGAGTTCGGGATTCGTAGTCTTAAAAGTTCCGGGTTCGATCCCCGGCGGAGGTGGAAACAAATGGGCAGAGTTTATTTCACCCGGTCGGCCGAGCGGACAGCACGCTGGATTTGTGATCCTATGGTCCTGGGTTCGATCCCAGGCGCCGGCGAGAAACAATGGGCAGAGTTTCTTTCACCCTATGTCTCTGTTACCTAGCAGTAAAATAGGTACCTGGGTGTTAGTCAGCTGTCACGGGCTGCTTCCTGGGGGTGGAGGCCTGGTCGAGGACCGGGCCGCGGGGGATGCTAAGCCTCGAAATCATCTCAAGATAACCTCAAGAGAGATAACCTGGTAAGATTAGAGATCAAGCGGTGTCAAAGGGGGAGAGTGGATGGGTGTAGAGGGGAGAAATAGGATACCTGGTTGATGGGGTTCTGGGAGTTGTTCTACTCCCCAAGCCTGGCCTCGGGCCGGGCTTGGGGAGTAGAAGAACTCCCAGAACCCCATCAACCAGGTATCTGCATGTTCTAACTAGTTAACAACTTGCCAAATAGGCCGAGGGCTTGTCTCTGAGCCTATTGGGCACAGACACACCTCCACCTCCTCCTCCGGGCGGTGTGACGCTCCTGCTGGTGGAGGTTCCTGAGGGGAACCATTCCTTGCAACCCTCCCAGTTAGGCTAACTGGTAGTTAAGGTAATGGACTATGCTAATTGGCAAATTGCTGATGGAGATTGTTTACTGGTTACGGTAATGTCTAGAAGATGAGGGCGTCTACCAAGAGTAATGAGGAGACATCGGCGAGTGAAGACAAGCACTTAAGTGTCGTGCTGAGGCCTAAGTTCTCTTAACTAACCTCAGGTAAACTTAGGTATACTCAGGTATACTCAAGACCTTGAAAGACACCCTTCCGACCTGGCCCCAAGCCAGGTTTGGAGAGTAGAACAACCCGTAGAACCCAATCCTGGAGCATACCTGTAGAGAGTTTCCAGAGTTCTAATATTCCCCAAGCCCGGCCCGAAGCCAGGCTTGACTTGTGAGAGTTTGGTCCACCAGGCTGTTGTTTGGAGCGGCCCGAGGCCAGGCTTGACTTGTGAGAGTTTGGTCCACCAGGCTGTTGTTTGGAGCGGCCCGAGGCCAGGCTTGACTTGTGAGAGTTTGGTCCACCAGGCTGTTGCTTGGAGCGGCACGCAGGCTCACATATCCACTACAACCTGGTTGGTCCGGCACTTCTTGCAGGAACTTGTCTAAATGTTTCATGAAAAATTTACCTTTGTTCCAGCAATGTTTCTATCCTTGCTGGGAGGGTGTTGAACAACTGTGGACCTCTGATGTTCAAACAGTGTTCTCTAGTGTGCCTATGGCACCTCTACTCCTCACTGGTTCTATTCTGCATTTCTTTTCGTATGTTTCGCTCCAATATGTTGGTATTCTACTGCGTAAATTTGGGACCTGGCCCCTCTAGTATTTTCCATATATATACTCCACACTCCAGGTATACTCCAGGTATAGCTTCAATGTGTTCAAGAGGGTGCTTGATAAAATTCTCATAAGGGTTTAGGAGAATAAGGTTTATGTCATAACATAGAACGAAAAGGCAATGTAAAGGATCTGGGTGTACTCATGTCGGAAGACCTTACCTTTAAAGAACACAATAAAGTAGCCGTCACAACTGGAAGAAAAATGACAGGTTGGATAACAAGAACTTTTCACACCAAAGATGCTATACCGATGATGATACTTTTCAAAACGCTTGTGCTCTCTAGAGTGGAGTACTGCTGCACAATGACAGCCCCTTTCAAAGCTGGAGAAATTGCTGACCTGGAGAGCGTGCAGAGATCCTTTACTGCTAGAATCCACTCAGTAAAACATCTAAACTATTGGGACCGACTAAGGAGCCTAAATCTGTATTCTCTTGATCGCAGGCGGGATACATAGTAATTCATACGTGGAAAATATTAGAGGGGCTGGTCCCAAACCTGCACACAGAATTAACATCACATGAGACCAGGAGGCATGGCAGGATGTGCAGAATACCCCCGTTGAAGAGCAGAGGTGCAAGAGGTACTCTGAGAGAGAACTATCAACATCAGAGGCCCGAGACTGTTCAACACGCTTCCACTACACATAAGGGACATAACTGGCCGACCCCTCACAGTGTTCAAGAGAGAACTCGATAAACACCTCCAAAGGATACCTGATCAACCAGGCTGTGATTCATACGTCAACCTGCGAGCAGCCGCGTCCAACAGCCTGGTTGACCAGTCCATCAACCAGGTAGCCAGATCGAAGACCGTGCCGCGGAGACGTTGATCCTCGGATCTATCGCAAGGTAAGGTGGTTAAGTGTGTATTGGTTGTCTTAAAGATTACCATACATAGAAAATGTTCCTGTACATGGCGATGAAAGAGGCTGTGTGGCCGAGGTCAGGAGAGCCCTCAGCGCTCAGAGCACCGTAGCTGGGGCCGCTGAGACAGCTATTGTGCCAGCCGAAAGCTAAAATGTAGTCGTCCTTGCCGATTCTATTTCCTCCTCCAGGTCTGCACGGCTGCCTCCAAAACGTTCCATTTGGTGCAATAACACTTGCCTTCCAGACGACTGACGTTCGCTCCCTGCTATTGCCGCCCGCTCAATTGCACACGGCGTTGCAGGCTGCAGAAGCCGGGGGAGGCAAGAGGCACACGCTGCTACTCGCAGCTTGGGGGGGGAAGGTGCAACCGGTGGCGGGGATGGCTTAGTGAACGCTGCCACGGAATACTGCCACGAATTGTGTGGCAGCACAGCTCACCAAAGTAGGAATTGTTGCAGTAGACGGCAGCAGGACGGCTTGCCAAGCCGGAGTTGTTATGGCAAGGAGCGAGGTAGAATAGGGGGCGAGGAACTTTGTCGTAGTGGCCTTTGGTGGATACAAGAAGGGGTCGTAGTACTCACCTATTTGTACTCGCTTATTTGTGCTTGCTAGGGTTGAATGGCTCTTTGGTCCCGCCTTTCAACTGTCAATCAACTGGTGTACAGGTTCCTGAGCCTATTGGGCTCTATCATATCTACATTTAAAACTGTGTATGGAGTCAGCCTCCACCACATCACTGCCCAATGCATTCCATCTGTTAACTACTTTGACACTGAAAAAGTTCTTTCTAACGTCCCTGTGGCTCATTTGGGTACTCAGTTTCCACTGTGTCCCCTTGTTCGTGTACCGCCCGTGTTAAATAATCCATCCTTGTCTACCCTGTCAATTCCCATGAGGATTTTGCAGGTAGTGATCAGGTCTTCCCTTACTCTTCTGTCTTCCAGCGACGTGAGGTGCAGTTCATGCAGCCTTTCCTCGTAACTCATGCCTCTTACCTCTGGGACTAGTCCAGTGGCATACCTTTGAACTTTTTCCAGCTTCATCTTATGCTTGACAAGGTACGGGCTCCATGCTGGGGCCGCATACTGTAGTGGTCGTTGGTGGATACAAGAGACGGTCGAAGTGATCGTTGGTGGATACAACAGAGGGTCAAAGTGGTCATTGGTGGCTACAACAGAGGGTCAAAGTGGTCATTGGTGGCTACAACAGAGGGTCAAAGTGGTCATTGGTGGATACAACAGAGGGTCAAAGTGGTCGTTGATGGCTACAACAGAGGGTCAAAGTGGTCATTGGTGGATACAACAGAGGGTCAAAGTGGTCATTGGTGGATACAACAGAGGGTCGAAGTAGTCATTGGTGGCTACAACAGAGGGTCAAAGTGGTCATTGGTGGCTACAACAGAGGGTCAAAGTGGTCATTGGTGGCTACAACAGAGGGTCAAAGTGGTCATTGGTGGCTACAACAGAGGGTCAAAGTGGTCATTGGTGGATACAACAGAGGGTCGAAGTGGTCGTTGATGGCTATACTTACTGTTTGATTTGGTGTTGTGGTGGCCGTGTTGTCCACCATACCAGCTGGTGTTGTGGTGGGCGAAGAAAAGGAAGTAAGGAAGTAAGGAAGGAAGGAAGGAAGGCAGGCATGAAGGAAAGTTACCTATAGCAGTACTGGTAAATGTGGAACACATTACCGCGCGCCTCGCCCCACCTGATATCAGCTAAGTGATTGAGATGCTCTCGCTGGAAGAGCCTCGTCAGAGTGGATGCTGCTGAGGCGCTCTGCTGGTGAAGGACTTTGAGCGGAAAGTTAAAAAAAAAAAAAAAACGCTGGTAAAAGGATTGAGTGCGGGAGTATCGCCTTACCAAACACATTGAATTACAAATTCGCCCAAGTGACTTGTCGAGTCAGTGATCCTACCGAGAATTTTTTACAGAATGGTTAGAGGGGAACATGATCACCACATTCAAGATTCTCAAGGGAATTGATAGGGTAGATAAAGACAGGCTATTTAACACAAGGAGCACACGCACTAGGGGACACAGGTGGAAACTGAATGCAGTGAGTGAAGGAACTTGTGTTAATCCAAAACGCTGCCTTCATTCTTATTGAAGTGGAGCTTAAGCTGTGTGAGAGTGCCAGTGCCAAGCTGTGAAGGTGCCAGTGCCAAGCTGTGAAGGTGCCAGTGCCAAGCTGTGAAGGTGCCAGTGCCAAGCTGTGAAGGTGCCAGTGCCAAGCTGTGAAGGTGCCAGTGCCAAGCTGTGAAGGTGCCAGTGCCAAGCTGTGAGTGCCAGTGCCAAGCTGTGAGTGCCAGTGCCAAGCTGTGAAGGTGCCAGTGCCAAGCTGTTTAGGTGCCAGTGCCAAGCTGTGAAGGTGCCAGTGCCAAGCTGTGAAGGTGCCAGGGCCAAGCTGTGAAGGTGCCAGTGCCAAGCTGTGAGAGTGCCAGTGTCAAGCTGTGAAGGTGCCAGTGTCAAGCTGTGAAGGTGCCAGTGCCAAGCTGTGAGAGTGAGTGCCAGTGCCAAGCCGGTGAAAGTGCCAGTGCCTGCTGGGGGATTGTTTGCAGTGTTGCAAGTCCTCACTATGGTTGCCCAGGTCGAGTGGCTTGTTATTGGTACTACTGTAGACGCCTCCCCGGTCAGGACTTAGGCTCGTAACATTGATATTGCAAAGGTCATTGCAGAAGGTTTCCTGCAATGTGGTTCTCTTCGTGTACATTGTATGGTGGGCCCAGGTGGCTGAGACGAGGGCCCCCAGGTGGCTGAGACGAGGGCCCCCAGGTGGCTGAGACGAGGGCCCCCAGGTGGCTGAGACGAGGGCCCCCAGGTGGCTGAGACGAGGGCCCCCAGGTGGCTGAGACGAGGGCCCCCAGGTGGCTGAGACGAGGGCCCCCAGGTGGCTGAGACGAGGGCCCCCAGGTGGCTGAGACGAGGGCCTCCAGGTGGCTGAGACGAGGGCCCCCAGGTGGCTGAGACGAGGGTCCCCAGGTGGCTGAGACGAGGGCCCCCAGGTGGCTGAGACGAGGGCCCCCAGGTGGCTGAGACGAGGGCCCCCAGGTGGCTGAGACGAGGGCCCCCAGGTGGCTGAGACGAGGGCCCCCAGGTGGCTGAGACGAGGGCCCCCAGGTGGCTGAGACGAGGGCCCCCAGGTGGCTGAGACGAGGCCCCAGGTGGCTGAGACGAGGGCCCCCAGGTGGCTGAGACGAGGGCCCCCAGGTGGCTGAGACGAGGCCCCCGGCTAGCTGAGACGAGGCCCCCCCCCCCCAGGTGGCTAAACGAGTTAAAGAGACTCTGTGTAATGAAAGATGTTTCTAATGGCAATAAGAGAGTAGATCTTGGTGAGTTAAATTTGTGGTTGTAGTTGAACCGGAACGTGAATACATGTTACCTGCTTTGGCGATTTTAATAATTATGTGACCTGTGTTTGGCTGTTTCCAGGGTTTTTTCCCCGTTACAATATTATTGTTATTCTCCATTTTTAAACTGGTAAGATTAAAGTCTCCAAGGAAGATCATATCACGCAAGACGTGTTAGGTTGTTCTTGAGGAGGGAAAGGGTCGTTCTGTGTGCCTTAAGTGAGCAAAGTAAGTGATTCTTGTAGAAGTACGTAGGCAGCTGTAGACAGCTGTGGTAGTAGAGTGTATGTTAAGCCAAGAAGTTGCGAGGAGTGACACAGGGAACCAAGACCGCTTCACAGGAGTAACAAGCAAGTAACGATCACTCAGGAGTGACCGCGCAAGAGTTACGAGTCCTGACCGCTACAGAATTCGCGAAATCGCCTGAATTTAACGGCCAATAAAAGCGGCAGCGAAAGTCGCCCAGGATTCTATAGGAATTTGACGTTCTAAAGACATTTTCAGCCACTCGAATCATATCAAAGTATCTGGGCATAATACTTTATGGTGGAAGTTTGGAGTCCTTTGATTGCCACGGCAACCACCATTGCCACTTGACCAGTCCAGCAACTAGGAGGCCTGGTCGACGACCGGGCCGCGGGGACGCTGAGCCCCGAGAACACAAGGTAACCATTAGCATTAGTTGCAATAACTGTTTCTGTGACCTGACAAATTAGTTTAATAGATGTTTCCTGTCGCTGCCTGTGTTTAAAAGTCCTGTAGAGTGGCCTGCGTACCCATACTCACCTTTACGACACGCGAATTTACGCACCTCTCGTAGCAATCCGGACTTACGAGCGTCGGAAGAGACCCGTATTTACGAGGCGCGGAAAATGCCTGCCTCGTTGTGAGTTATGCTGTGAATTGTTTCTTTCTCACATGTGCTTCCTCATCTCCCCCCCCCCTCCCTGCACTATAGACGCACTCGTAGTATCACGTACTTAAGTGCTGCTTTAGCACGTGCTTAAGTGGTGTCAGTAGCGAAGGTCCCCATAAGGGCCTCCAGGATACAACTCTGAGACAGCACTTGTCTATCGAGTACCTGTTTACTGTGTGATGAACAGGTGCATCAGGCGAGAGGAAATGTTGCTGGACGTTTCTGTCCTGGCGGAGGAGTCGAACCCGGGAACTTTCTGTTGTGACTCGAGTGCGCCAAACACACTGCCAATTACGAAAATTGGGCTGCACAGTAACTGGCCAGCAAGGAAAAATAAGTCCAAGTGATCTGTCGCTTGGTGTAACTGTGGTTTAAATTGTCCATGGTGTTGTTTGGGGACCATTCAAACCCCTATTTCATAAGCAGGTGGAAGAGGGGAGATATCATATCTGCTCTCCCTGACCCCCTCTTCCACCACCCTCACCCTCTTCCCCTCTCCCACCCCTCCCTCCCCAGCCCATCATATTTCTCCTCGCAGTTAGACAATTCGTCATGATATCTGGCAGTGTTGTGATATTGCAGTCGCGGGCGTGGGTAGGAGGTGGGGTGGGGACGTAGCGAAGAAGGGGAAAAGGGAGAGGAGACGTAGGGGAAAGAGGGAGGGGAGGGGACTGAGCCTAATATATGGCGCGACTGCTTAGTCTTGTGCTATGCAGGATATATATTAATATTAACTTCGGCATTCGGCTGTAGATCAGCGTCTTTCGTCCCCCCTTGTGTCAGCACGGATATTGGACCCCAGATGGGACCCCCATGCCTGTACACACACACACTCACACTCACACACTCACACTCACTCTCACTCTCACTCTCACTCTCACTCTCACTCTCACTCTCACTCTCACTCTCACACTCTCTCTCTCTCTCCTTCCTCCCTAATGATTAGATGGGTCACCAGTTTAATGTTTATCTGTTCTCTCTGTGTTATCGCTATGTGTGGATAACCAGTTCAACTGGTTATATAGAGACAGCCAGTTGAAAGAGAAGTCCAGCCTTGTCTATAACCTTTGACGGATTGTGGAAGCTACTTTCTCTTCCAGTTCCAGCGCTTTCTTTTTTTTTCTCCTGTTTCCTCTCTAGCTCTAGTTCTCCTCTTTCACTCAATGTTGTTTGTCTCTTTACTCCTCTGCCTCTTATTCTTTTCCTTAAGTCTATTCTCTTCACCTTCCATACCCTTCATCCCTCTCCTCCTTTCATCTCTATCTCCTTTTATGTATCTTTCCCATTCTCCTCTCACATCTGATTCTTCAGGTATGCACTCACCCCACCTACATACCAAGCTACCTTCCCACCTACTTACCTTCCCACCTATTTACCTTCCCACCTATTTACCTTCCCACCTATTTACCTTCCCACCTATTTACCTTCCCACCTATTTACCTTCCCACCTATTTACCTTCCTATCCCATCTTCCCACCTATCTTCCCCACGTTACATGAACTGGAGAGTCGTGAAGCGGCTTCGTAGATGGGCCACGAGGCCAGGCTCGGGGCGTAGAAGAACTCCGTGGTGTAGTGGTAAGACACTCGCCTGGCGTTCCGCGAGCGCTATGTCATGGGTTCGTATCCTGGCCGGGGAGGATTTACTGGGCGCAATTCCTTAACTGTAGCCTCTGTTTAACGCAACAGTAAAATGTGTACTTGGATGAAAAAACGATTCTTCGCGGCAGGGGATCGTATTCCAGGGACCATAGGATTAAGGACTTGCCCGAAACGCTACGCGTACTAGTGGCTGTACGAGAATGTAACAACTCTTGTATATATCTCAAAAAAAAAAAAAAAAAAACTCCAGAAACCCTCTTCAGGTATCTCCAGGTTAGCGCCTCTGTCTCTTATCTTGGCTACCGCTTGCACAATCTCTGCTGAGGCTTTATAACTAAGCCTTAGGTCGCCCAGTTTGCTACGTTGTTGGACTCTGAAGGCTTCGCTAGAAATGTTAAGGATATCCTCAGTCTGTTCTAGAGTGGTTCGCTGACTTCGTAGAAGAATGCAATGCCTTAAAAGCACTAAATGTTGTGTCAGACGTTGCTGAGTTGTGACTCATACGTCAGGCTGCGAGCAGCCACGTCCAACAGCCTGGTTGACCAGTCCAGCAACGAGGAGGCCTGGTCGACGACCGGGCCGCGGGGACGCTAAGCCCCGGAAACACCACAAGGTAACCTTAAGGTAAGGAGTTGCCTCTCCGGAAGGGCGTAGCACTGCTTCAAGGAATGATTACCGAGAGCGAAGGAACAATCCGTCCTCCTAAGGTTCCCCAACGTCCAGGAAACGGTCAATTTAAACTGGTCTCTCCTAACCTGCCAGAGGACCCAAAACAGAAAACGGGACAGTACGTCACTTTCGCCAGCCGCTTCCATTTCCTAGTACTGTACGACAATTTTTGGCCTTAGGTAACGCATACGGAGGAAATGCGACGTTATTTATAAGAGGACAGGTTGATAGAAGAGTGGGTGGGTGTGGGACGAGGAGAGAGCTATACCACTACATCTTAAGGGTCATCCGGAGAGTTTCAGACCCAGACAACACAACGCGGAGTCACCAAAGCTTCAACCCTCAAGCGTAATCCAGGTGGATTTTATGAGTCTGAATATACAAATAGGTCGAGAATAGCAGCATCAGCTGGAGGAGGAGGCTTGGATGAAGCTTCAACAAAACTGTAGTTGTTCTCAGAGTACTGTTCCCCCCCCCCCTTGTGGTACTTGAGGGAATCTTAGGTAATACGTAACATGGTTCTGGAGAGATGACCTCGTTTAAATTGCATTTAGGTTTGACAAAGGGCGTTTTATGTACCATTATGGGCAGGCAGTCTCATCGCTCCATCATTAAAAGTCGAGGACTTGACGTGAGAGGCTTTATCTAAGAATGTGGCGAGGAATGGGTCGTCTCCTTGCCAAGTTGAATAGTGTGCAGCGCGTGCTAGCTGGTGATGGCATCGTTCTCTTCAGTGAAACCTTTTGCTTGAAGGAGCCATGTTTGGGTGCCTTAATGCAAAGTCACTCAAGCCCTCGGGCTCACGGGGCACAATGCTGGAAGACCTCAAGTGGCACAGTGCTGGAAGACCTCACAGGGTACAGTGCTGGAAGACCTCACAGGGCACAATGCTGGAAGACCTCACAGGGCACAATGCTGGAAGACCTCACAGGGTACAGTGCTGGAAGACCTCACAGGGCACAATGCTGGAAGACCTCACAAGGCACAATGCCGGAAGACCTCACAGGGCACAATGCTGGAAGACCTCACAGGGCACAATGCTGGAAGACCTCACAGGGCACAATGCTGGAAGACCTCACAGGGCACAATGCTGGAAGACCTCACAGGGCACAATGCTGGAAGACCTCACAGGGCACAATGCTGGAAGACCTCACAGGGCACAATGCTGGAAGACCTCACAGGGCACAATGCTGGAAGACCTCACAGGGCACAATGCTGGAAGACCTCACAGGGCACAATGCTGGAAGACCTCACAGGGCACAATGCTGGAAGATGCTGGAAGACCTCACAGGGTACAATGCTGGAAGACCTCACAGGGTACAATGCTGGAAGACCTCAAGGGGCCACAATGCTGGAAGACCTCAAGGGCCACAATGCTGGAAGACCTCAAGGGCCACAGTGCTGGAAGACCTCAAGGGCCACAGTGCTGGAAGACCTCAAGGGGCACAGTGCTGGAAGACCTCAAGGGTCTGAGTACCTGTAGGGATCCCTGGAAAGGGGTCTGATTACCTGTAGAAGTACCTGGAAGAGGTTCTGAGTACCTGTAGGGGTACGTACCGACCTCCTCCTCTCCACCTGACAGCGCCCGGGGCTGGCCAGGCCGGCCTCGGAGACGCCAATTGTCTGTTGAATCAATTTCCTGTATTGCCTCCGCTGTCATTTATGCTGATCGTGAGGTGGAGCTCAATAGGAAATTATCAGAGTTTCAATTGATTTGTAACAATGATGTAGAGTTGTGGGTGGGAGGAGGCTTCCAGCTCCCATGTACACTCCCATACCTGTACCTCCCCTCCCATTGTCCCATTCCGCCCTTTTTCTTAACGCTCTGGACTGTATTCCTCTCTTTTTTTTTTCTTGCTCTTCCGTCCCTTCCCTTCTCTTACTTTTTCTTGATATGTTTATCTTTATTTGTCAGTGTTACCACATTCTTCTCGGTATAGTTCATGGTTTTAATGTGATTATTTTCTGTTGTTGCAGGTATGTGTGTGATGGTGCCCAGGGGGCTGGACCCCCTCTTGGGGGGGGGGGGCAGAAGGAGGGGGTGGCGTCGGCCTCCCCTGAGTCTGCTCCTCCTCCTCCTCCTCCTCCTCCTCCTTCCCCTCTGGCAAAGTGTTGTGTTCACAGAAGCCAGTTTTATGTGAGTATAATAAAGGTTCCTCAGGTATAAGTTTTAAGAATGGTTGCCATTGGATTAAGCTGTTACACAGTGTTTTTGTTGAGGTGATTCCCGCCGCCCTGGGGCCTCAGGCGAACACAATCCGAACACAGATTGTAGGTGCTGTCCAAACATTGTGTCCAGGCTACTGTCTCGACACAATCTGCCCGAAACGCTTTGCGTAATAGTGGCTTTAGGCATTGTATGTACTGAGCTCTTATCTATAAATCCATCAACTTTTGTATCTGGCCTTGTATGTATGTACTTTACCTGAATAAACATTTGTATTTGTAATTACTATCTGTTCCAGGATCACAACTTGTAGGTACAGTCCAGACACTGTGTCCAGGTTAGGGTCATTGTTATTATCTGTTCCGGGACCACAGCCGCCCTTACTGTCAGTTGACAGCTTAACATGTTAACACCGGTACATATAATAAACCAATATGTTAATTATGTTGATTCTAGGAGCACCGGGGTCAGAAACCTAGAAACACACGCGCACCCTATCTTGAGGTTATCTTGAGGTTATCTTGAGGTTATCCTGAGGTTATCTTGAGAGGGTTTCTGGGCTTAGCGTCCCGGTGTCCAAGCTCTTCCTCAATACTACACTGAGTTCCTGTGCTACTTGCGCTTCAGAGAGTGGTGGTGGTTGGTGGAGCAGTGTGGAGAGTGGTGGTGGTTGGTGGGGGCAGTGACTGGAGTCGACCAACTGTTGTGACCCGGAAGTCTTTCCAACCCCACTACCTCCCCCCCTCCCTTCCTTTCCTCCACCCCCCCCCCCCCCCGCCACACACACCCCTACCCAACCCCACCCTTCGTTTAGACGCTCCTGCTCATTCTCCTGCTTCCCTTCCTCTTTCCTTACCTCCAATACCTAACAGATAACACTGTATCAACACTGTATAGAGAACACTGTATAAACATCAGAGGTCCGCGGTAGTTCAACACCCTCCCAGCGAGCATAAGAAATATTACAGGAGGCCTGATCGAGGACCGGGCCGCGGGGTCGCTAAGCCCCGAAAACACCTCAAGGTAACCACCTCGAGGTAAGGAACAACCGTGGACATCTTCAAGAAAAAACTGGATAGTTTTCTTCAAGGAGTGCCGGACCAACCGGGCTGTGGTGGGTATGTGGGCCTGCGGGCCGCTCCAAGCAACAGCCTGGTGGACCAAACTCTCACAAGTCAAGCCTGGCCTCGGGCCGCTCCAAGCAACAGCCTGGTGGACCAAACTCTCACAAGTCAAGCCTGGCCTCGGGCCGCTCCAAGCAACAGCCTGGTGGACCAAACTCTCACAAGTCAAGCCTGGCCTCGGGCCGCTCCAAGCAACAGCCTGGTGGACCAAACTCTCACAAGTCAAGCCTGGCCTCGGGCCGCTCCAAGCAACAGCCTGGTGGACCAAACTCTCACAAGTCAAGCCTGGCCTCGGGCCGCTCCAAGCAACAGCCTGGTGGACCAAACTCACAAGTCAAGACTGGCCTCGGGCCGCTCCAAGCAACAGCCTGGTGGACCAAACTCTCACAAGTCAAGCCTGGCCTCGGGCCGCTCCAAGCAACAGCCTGGTGGACCAAACTCTCACAAGTCAAGCCTGGCCTCGGGCCGCTCCAAGCAACAGCCTGGTGGACCAAACTCTCACAAGTCAAGCCTGGCCTCGGGCCGCTCCAAGCAACAGCCTGGTGGACCAAACTCTCACAAGTCAAGCCTGGCCTCGGGCCGCTCCAAGCAACAGCCTGGTGGACCAAACTCTCACAAGTCAAGCCTGGCCTCGGGCCGCTCCAAGCAACAGCCTGGTGGACCAAACTCTCACAAGTCAAGCCTGGCCTCGGGCCGCTCCAAGCAACAGCCTGGTGGACCAAACTCTCACAAGTCAAGCCTGGCCTCGGGCCGCTCCAAGCAACAGCCTGGTGGACCAAACTCTCACAAGTCAAGCCTGGCCTCGGGCCGCTCCAAGCAACAGCCTGGTGGACCAAACTCTCACAAGTCAAGCCTGGCCTCGGGCCGCTCCAAGCAACAGCCTGGTGGACCAAACTCTCACAAGTCAAGCCTGGCCTCGGGCCGCTCCAAGCAACAGCCTGGTGGACCAAACTCTCACAAGTCAAGCCTGGCCTCGGGCCGCTCCAAGCAACAGCCTGGTGGACCAAACTCTCACAAGTCAAGCCTGGCCTCGGGCCGCTCCAAGCAACAGCCTGGTGGACCAAACTCTCACAAGTCAAGCCTGGCCTCGGGCCGGGCTTGGGGAGTAGAAGAACTCTCAGAACCCCATCAAGGTACATTCTAGGTATCTTCTTCACTCCCTCCGTTACCTTTCTTTAATTCCCCTCCCCTTCTACTCTCCAATCTTCCCTACATTACTACTACTGAACCCTATCTTCTATCCCTTTCTCGTTTTGCTTTCTCCCCTGCCTCTACTTTCTCCCCTGCCCCTACCTCCTTCCCTGCCCCTACCTCCTTCCCTGCCCCTACCTCCTTCCCTGCCCCTACCTCCTTCCCTGCCCCTACCTCCTTCCCTGCCCCTACCTCCTTTCCTGCCCCTACCTCCTTCCCTGCCCCTACCTCCTTCCCTGCCCCTTCCTCCAACTTCTACTCACCTGGCCCTCAGGGGTCGAACAATTATTGTATTTCCTGCTGTGTTCGTATCCCTAACTATGCGGTTATTATGTAAATTTCTTCCCAGTTATTGTAATTTACAATGTCCCCCCTGCCAGTGTTCTCCACTGTCAGTGTCCCCCCTGCCAGTGTGTTCTCCCCTTCCAATGTGTTCTCCGCTGTCAATGTTCCTCCCCTGTCAATGTTCTCCCCTGTCAATGTGCTCCCCCTGTCAATGTGCTCCCCCTGTCAATGTGCTCCCCCTGTCAATGTGCTCCCCCTGTCAATGTGCTCCCCCTGTCAATGTGCTCCCCCTGTCAATGTTCTCCCCTGTCATTGTGCTCCCCTTGCCAAAGGCTGTTTCTGTATGTTTCCTCCTAATCTCTTAAGCCTTCTAAGTGCTCTATAGTCACGGTGTCTTGACGCTTTCTCCCAGTCACAGCCCCGCTCCTGTGCCAGGCCGGTCCACCACGGGCTCTCCTTAGTGCTACCTCCAACTTTTTGTTCCGAGTCGCTGAATCTACAACAGCAACGCTTTCTCCTCCTAATGACCTATCCCTTAGCGTGTGAGGGAGGATAGATGGCGACCCCTCGCTTGACGTCGACTGTTGGGGGAGCCGCCGGGTTGGTGGACCGCTGGAAACTGTCCATTAGGATAAAAGGTGATGGGATGAGTAGCGTGACGGCCAAGTCTTCAGGGAGAGGATAGGCAGCCCGCTCTGTCCATCTGACACTCCGTGAAAAATACAACGGTTTTGACTAACCAGGGCTAAAGGGGGTCTCGTGACTAAAAGGGGTCTCGTAGCCTGGTGGATAGCGCGCAGGACTCGTAATTCTGTGGCGCGGGTTCGATTCCCGCACGAGGCAGAAACAAATGGGCAAAGTTTCTTTCACCCTATGCCCCTGTTACCTAGCAGTAAATAGGTACCTGGGTGTTAGTCAGCTCTCACGGGCTGCTTCCTGGGGGTGGAGGCCTGGTCGAGGACCGGGCCGCGGGGACACTAAAGCCCCGAAATCATCTCAAGAAGGGACGTTACGAGCCCAAGCAACCTCGTCTAACCAGTCGAGGCTGACGCACAGACCTCTATGTTACGGATTCCAGAGACAAAAAATGGCGAGGAGTCGAGCCTGGCCTCGAGCCGGGCTTGGGGAGTAGAAGAACTCCCAGAACCCCATCAACCAGGTACATTCCAGGTATTAGCTGCGGGGGGACGGGTTCCACCGGCCCCGCTGGTTAGTCCAGGCCTACCTGTTGAGGCCTCGCGTGACGCCATAACCCGCAGGCTCGCTCACGGGGGAAGAGAAGCCAAAGGAACCACAAGGATAAAAGCTTCAAGCCATTACTACTATATAGCACTGGGAAGGGGTCAGGATAAGGATTTGGGATGGGACGGAGGAAAGGAATGGTTATATTGAGGTTATCTTGAGATGATTTCGGGACTTTAGTGTCCCCGCGGCCCGGTCCTCGACCAGGCCTCCACCCCCCCAGGAAGCAGCCCGTGACAGCTGACTAACACCCAGGTACCTATTTTACTGCTAGGTAACAGGGGCATAGGGTGAAAGAAACTGTGCCCATTGTTTCTCGCCGGCGTCCGGGATCGAACCCGGGACCACAGGATCACAAGTCCAGTGTGCTGTCCGCTCGGCCGACCGGCTCCCTAGCCCAGTGCCCAACCACTTGGACGGTCGGGGATTGAACACCGACCTGCATGACGCTCTACCGTCGCTCTACCGTCCAGCCCAAACAGCGGCCGTAAAATGAAGGCTCCGTGAGCTTGAGGTCGTTCTCAAGCCAACAAAGGAAGGGTTTCAAGGCAAACATTTAGACCAGATCCCATTTCAGCAGGTCGTACAAGAGGCAGTGGCTGAGGGGGGGTCGAACGCGGCTAGCAGCGAGTATTGCTCTCTTTATGGCGACTCGGATTGCCATATTTTACAAATAATATGAAAAGAAACACTTTCTTCGGGAAAGAAACGTACACAGGCCTGTGTATTGTGGTGAGTTGCGATAGTCGAGAGTCCGCTGCTACGGACCGGGACTATCAGTCTTATCAACACCAATGTTTCCCTTGGCCTGATGACTCCTATCATGGGGAAATTGGGATTTATCACGAGCCCGTTGTAATACAAGGCTTGGGGGGGGGGGTAGTTAGGGCTTCGGGGGGGGGGGCGGGGTAGTTAGGGCTTGGGGGGGGTAGTTAGGGCTGGGGGGGGGGGTGTCTTCACTCTAGGTACAGCCCGTCCTCCTAAGGTCTGAGTCACAACCTGATCAACCAGGCTGTGACTCATACGTCTGCTGCGAGCAGCCGCGTCCAACAGCCTGGTTGACCAGTCCAGCAACCAGGAGGCCTGGTCGACGACCGGGCCGCGGGGTCGCTAAGCCCCGGAATCACCTCAAGGTAAGGTTCCCATCGTCAAGAAAACGGTCAATTTATAGTGTCCTAACCTACAAGAAGACCTAATATTTTGAACACTCTTTTTTAGAAACAATGAAGGTTAAAACCTTGGAGAGGACATTGCAACCCTGAGGTGGGATCGAACCCTCGTTCCTGAGCTCCTCAGGCATTCACAACACCTTCTTGACCCTTGAGGTACTAAAATGTTTCTCAGCCAGAAGTACTACTTTACTTTCATGGAGTTTTAGCCCATCGTGGTCCAGTGGGTAGTGTGTGTGTGTGTGCCTGAGGACTTCAGGGAGGCGAGGGTTCGAGCCCGTTACATGGCTTCGCAAAAAAAATATATTATGCAATACTTCGATATTTTCTCAAAGAGCTGTATCACATTGTGTCATTTTTTGGACACGGACTGCGGGTCGCTCCAAGCAACAGCCTGGTGGACCAAGCTCTCACAAGTCAAGCCTGGCCTCGGGCCGCTCCAAGCAACAGCCTGGTGGACCAAACTCTCACAAGTCAAGCCTGGCCTCGGGCCGCTCCAAGCAACAGCCTGGCGGACCAAACTCTCACAAGTCAAGCCTGGCCTCGGGCCGCTCCAAGCACCAGTCTGGTGGACCAAGCTCTCACAAGTCAAGCCTGGCCTGCGGGCCGCTCCAAGCAACAGCCTGGTGGACCAAACTCTCACAAGTCAAGCCTGGCCTGCGGGCCGCTCCAAGCAACAGCCTGGTGGACCAAGCTCTCACAAGTCAAGCCTGGCCTGCGGGCCGCTCCAAGCAACAGCCTGGTGGACCAAACTCTCACAAGTCAAGCCTGGCCTCGGGCCGCTCCAAGCAACAGCCTGGTGGACCAAACTCTCACAAGTCAAGCCTGGCCTGCGGGCCGCTCCAAGCAACAGCCTGGTGGACCAAACTCTCACAAGTCAAGCCTGGCCTCGGGCCGGGCTTGGGGAGTAGAAGAACTCCCAGAACCCCATCAACCAGGTATCAATCGGGTACTGTACTCGTCTTCCAGTCCACACCTGACAATGTTTGGTCCACACCTGACAATGTTTGGTCCACACCTGACAATGTGGTCCACCCTAAGCCTCCCATTAGCAAAACTGCCTCATTTGGAGCCAGTGGTATATTGTTGTTTGCCGGGCCTTGTACTTTGTAATTGTGGCGTTGTGGGGTGGTAATGGCGCTGATGGAATGGCTGTATTGTGTATGTGGCTTAGTGGGGGGGGGAGGTGAGGGTCGAACTTGTGAATGAGGGGGGTGGGGGTGACTCTTTAGGGGAGGGGAGATGTGGGGAGGCTGGAGTAGGGGAGGTAGGGGTGTGGTGGCGGGGTAGGAGAACAGGGGAGTGTGTGGAGTAGGTGTCAATGGATAGTAAAAAATTAAGAAAATGGGAAAGGAGACATGGAAGGGATCGTGGGTGGGGACTTTTGGGGAGTTTTTTTTATTATTTTCTACCACAAACGTGGCCAGACATTTACAATGCTAACCAGCATATATACATTTTCTTCTGTCCTCCATGGACAGGGTTAGAGATGTATTAAACGTATAGTTCAAGGGTTTATTGAACAATTTTTGGGGAGTGGTAGGGAGAGTATAACTAGTAGAGGGAGGGGTTTGGTTCAGTGGGGGGGGATGATAACCCCCTACCCACTGGCCGGAAGAGTGACGGCTTCACTCCTTCTCGTCTCCTCCCTGTATTTCACTCATTCGTATTTTTTATCCCATTTCTCTTCGTCATTCTCTTCCCTCCTCCTTCTAAGGGGACTCTCAACGTCCCCTCTTCCCTCTTTTCATTCACTTTTCCCCCCCTTCAAAATGGCCTGGTCCATCTGGCCATTCTCCTGCTCTTCTCTTCGTAAACACAGAACACGAGACAAACACATCAAGCCAACTTGTAAAAGGGGCCGGACATGACTCAGGCCCTTGATAAGGACGTTCCAGCGGAAATGAAAAATTGGGTGTTTACAGAACGACTGCTAATGGATGGGGCGCCTGTGTGTGCCAAGGTAGAGAGAGCCGCTGGTCCCTTGACCCCTCCTCCACCCCCCCCCCCCTCGTAGGTCAACCTATCACCCCACACGCACATATAATGTCTGTACGAAGGGCAGCGCCCGTCGATTGATTCGTATTTGGCCGTTTGTCGTGTGATTATGTGAATCATTACGCGTCGCGGGTCATGTAGATCTATAGATATCTAAAACTGTCACTTGTTGGAACTGGAGCCAATCGTATTGGCGTTTGCCTTTCCATGGGAGACTTTCGGCGCCGTGTTGATGAGGGGACCTGCTGCATGGGTAACAGCTTCTCCATATCAACTTACCCTGGCTTTGCGCCCTGGAGAGGCCACTCCAGACCGACAACCAGAGCGCAACTCCATAGTCTCTTGAGACTCATGGATGAATACTACGGCTAAACTTGCCTATTGTTGTTGTTGTTTTAAATTTCGCTACTCAGAACGAAATGTCCATGTAGCACGGGCTATGGTGATCCCGTAATTGATTTCGGTTATTCGCAATAACCTTGTTAGTGTGATATTTAGGTCAAAGTCTTTAAATGGAGGTGGGGATTCCTCCTTTTTTCCTGTTTCTTTTTCGCTTCTGTTTTAGTGCACTGGTTTTAGTCTTGTTTTAATAGCATTATCTTGGTGGCGGATGTAGATGCAGAATGTTCACCAGTGAGTCCCATTCCTCAACGGCTTTTCTAATCACTGTAGTCGCTGTTCTTGCGTTGTTGGTGTGGTTATAGAATCAGTTACTCGGAACAAATTCCAAGTAGCACGGGCTATGGTGAGCCCGTAGTGGACTTACCTGGCACAGGAGCGGGGCAAGTAACACGGGCTATGGTGAGTCCGTAACTTACCTGGCACAGGAGCGGGGCAAGTAGCACGGGCTATGGTGAGTCCGTAGTGGACTTACCTGGCACAGGAGCGGGGCAAGTAGCACGGGCTATGGTGAGTCCGTAACTTACCTGGCACAGGAGCGGGGCAAGTAGCACGGGCTATGGTGAGTCTGTAACTTACCTGACACAGGAGTGGGGCAAGTAGCACGGGCTATGGTGAGCCCGTAGTGGACTTACCTGGCACAGGAGCGGGGCAAGTAGCACGGGCTATGGTGACCCCGGAGCCGGTCGGCCGAGCGGACAGCACGCTGGACTTGTGATCCTGTGGACCTAGGTTCGATCCCAGGCGCCGGCGAGAAACAATGGGCAGAGTTTCTTTCACCCTATGCCCCTGTTACCTTGCAGTAAAATAGGTACCTGGGTGTTAGTCAGCTGTCACGGGCTGCTTCCTGGGGGTGGAGGCCTGGTCGAGGACCGGGCCGCGGGGACACTAAAAAAAAAAGCCCCGAAATCATTTCAAGATACCCCGTAGTGGACTTGCCTGGCACAGGAGCGGGGCAAGTAGCACGGGCTATGGTGACCCCGTAGTGGACTTACCTGGCCCAGGAGCGAGGCAAGTAGCACGGGCTATGGTGACCCCGTAGTGGACTTATCTGGCACAGGAGCGGGGCAAGTAGCACGGGCTATGGTGACCCCGTAGTGGACTTACCTGGCACAGGAGCGGGGCAAGTAGCACGGGCTATGGTGAGCCCGTAACTTACCTGGCACAGGAGCGGGGCAAGTAGCACGGGCTATGGTGACCCCGTAGCCCTTGTTCTTGCGTATTGGATGGTAGAGATGTAGTAGTGGGCCATGGGTGTGGTGTGGACACCAGTCGTGACCTATATAAGGCTCCACCATATTCGTCACTGTTGGCCCTCATCCTGTTTCAATATTGATATCAAGTGTTGTACACCTTACGGGCATTACGGCTCTATAAAGGTGTACCACTGAAGGTTTAATGGCATCGAGGTCTTGATTGAGTGGCCACGCCTGCGCAAAGGTTCCGATGTTTACCCCTCGAGGCATGGAGTCTTGGAAACCTCGGGGCGGGTGTTTGACGTGACAGCACCGCTTTTAGCCATGTTTACCTGTCATTACTCTGTCTTGGGAGTGTTTTGTTCCTCAGTATCTGTAAGGTGTTGTTGCTTGTGAACGGTCTCGCTTCATGCAGGTCGGCGTTCAATACCCGACCGTTCAATTGCTCTATCAGACCGTCCAATTGCTCTACTGTGCCCTGCCCTTGTGTGGCAGTGCACAGTAGAAAGTTGTTTTCACATATCCATACATTAAAACATTGATTGTAACCATGATATATATATGCTTCAGCCTACAGTTTAGACCTATTGTCTTGTGTATGACTCTCTGTCCTGCGTGACAGTGAATACCAGCATTATCCTCACTTTAATAAGACTTTATCAAAATCCTCAGATTAGGCAAAATTGTAATTAATTTTGTCAATAAAGATGTTAATAATAATAAGTTGTTTGTGCATTTGTCGTTAAGCCGAAGGGTGGTTGCACGTGGCTGTCCTGGTCCTCTGGGAGTCATGTGGAGTTTGAGGAAGTTGGTGCAATGGAAGCATTATGCTGCCGCCTCCAATAGCCTCGTTGACCAGGCGATCAACCGGCAGGCCTGGTCGGAGAGCGGGCCGCGAGGCCTTTGATCCACGGATTGTGAATGGGCCAGGACGGACGGAAACGTCGTCGTCCCTTCACCTTCTAGTGTGTGGTCTGGTCAACATGCTTCAGGCCAAGAGGTGACAGGTACCGTCAACAGGAGGTGACAGGTACCGTCAACAGGAGGTGACAGGTGCCGTCAACAGGAGGTGACAGGTGCCGTCAACAGGAGGTGACAGGTGCCGTCAACAGGAGGTGACAGGTACCGTCAACAGGAGGTGACAGGTGCCGTCAACAGGAGGTGACAGGTGCCGTCAACAGGTGACAGGTACCGTCAACAGGAGGTGACAGGTGCCGTCAACAGGAGGTGACAGGTACCGTCAACAGGAGGTGACAGGTACCGTCAACAGGAGGTGACAGGTGCCGTCAACAGGAGGTGACAGGTACCGTCAACAGGAGGTGACAGGTACCGTCAACAGGAGGTGACAGGTACCGTCAACAGGAGGTGACAGGTACCGTCAACAGGAGGTGACAGGTACCGTCAACAGGAGGTGACAGGTACCGTCAACAGGAGGTGACAGGTACCGTCAACAGGAGGTGACAGGTACCGTCAACAGGAGGTGACAGGTACCGTCAACAGGAGGTGACAGGTGCCGTCAACAGGAGGTGACAGGTGCCGTCAACAGGAGGTGACAGGTGCCGTCAACAGGAGGTGACAGGTGCCGTCAACAGGAGGTGACAGGTACCGTCAACAGGAGGTGACAGGTGCCGTCAACAGGAGGTGACAGGTGCCGTCAACAGGAGGTGACAGGTGCCGTCAACAGGAGGTGACAGGTACCGTCAACAGTTATCAACATAAGACAAGTCGGCTTCTTCACGACCCTTGAACGTCGTAGGATTCCAGTTGTTAGGGATTGACTGGGAACCATGATGCATGGGGGGAGGGGGGTAATGTTATGGGAAGTATGTTAAGCGGGAAGGTAGGAATTATAAGAGGGGAAAGCGCCAAGCCATTAGGATTATATAGCACTTGGAAAGGGGGTCAGGATGGGATGGGACGGGGGAAAGGAATGGTGCACAATCACTTGGACGGTCGGGGATTGAACGCCGACCTGCATGAAGTGAGACCGTCGATCTACCGTCTAGTAGAGCATTTGGACGGTCTAATAGAGCAATTGAAGGGTCGGGTATTGAACGCCGACCTGCATGAAGCGAGACCGTTGCTCTACCGTCTAGTAGAGCACTTGAACGGTCGGGGATTGAACGCCGACCTGCATGAAGCGAGACCGTTGCTCTACCGTCTAGTAGAGCACTTGAACGGTCGGGGATTGAACACTGACCTGCATGAAGCGAGACCGTCGCTCTACCGTCCAGCCCAAGTGGTTGGGATGTTAAGCGGGAGGAGGAGTTCACCATGGGCGTCGTCGGAATGGGAGCATGTAGAAATTATACACGAGTGAAGGACTTTGGAGAATCATAGAGCATTCATACTAAGCTACGCGGCTGGTGTGTGGTGGTAGGGGTCGTTGTCGTGGTCGTTCAAGCCTGGCCTCGGGCCGGGCTTGGGGAGTAGAAGAACTCCCAGAACCCCATCAACCAGGTGTACTCACTTCCGCCCATGTAGCGTCATTTCGGCTCTTTAGTCTCGCTTCTCAATCGTCAATTGACCTGTTCCTGAGCCTACTAGCGCCAGAATCAAGAAGTACTTATGCAAGCACTTACGAACCTGTCCATCTTTTCTCAATCTTTGGCGGCTTTGTTTACAATTATTAAACAGTTAATGAGCTCCGAAGCACCAGGAGGCTGTTTATAACAATAACAACAGTTGATTTGGCAAGTTTTCATGCATGTAAACTGTTTAATAAATGTAACCAAAGCCGTCAAAGATTTGAGGAAAGATGTACACGTTCGTAAGTACTTGAGTAACTGCTTCGTGAATCTGGCCCATAGAGTCTATCATATCTACATTTGAAACTGTGTATGGAGTCAGCCTCCACCACATCACTGCCTAACGCATTCCACCTGTTAACTACTCCGACGTTGAAAACCTTTCTAATGTCTCTGTGGCTCATTTGGGAACTAAGTTTCCACCTGTGTCCCCTTGTTTATGTTCCACCCAATGCTTGGTCAGGTGTGTGTGTGTGTCGGTGTGTGTGTGTGTGTGTGTGTGTGTGTGTGTGTGTGTGTGTGTGTGTGTGTGTGTGTGTGTGTGTGTGTGTGTGTGTGTTGCCTTCATGTAAACTTAGCCAGGTGTGTGTGTGTCCAAGTGAGGACTTAGCCAGGTGTGTGTACCGACGGTGTGTCCATGGCATGGGGGGGGGGAGGTTGCTTGAGAGTCAGTTGTGGCCACACAAGAGAGGCGCCATTTCCCGGATCTTCGAAAGATTTATTTCCCTGGAGATAATAGCCCTGTGGGCATCTTATCAAGCAGGGTGGTGGGGGGTCGTTGTGATGTGGTGGGGGGTCGTTGTGGTATGGTGGGGGGTCGTTGTGGTGTGGTGGGAGGTTGTTGTGGTGGGGGGTCGTTGTGGTGTGGTGGGGGGTCGTTGTGGTGTTGTGGGCGGTCGTTGTGGTGTGGTGGGGGGTCGTTGTGGTGTGGTGGGAGGTTGTTGTGGTGGGGGGTCGTTGTGGTGTGGTGGGGGGTCGTTGTGGTGGGGGTCGTTGTGGTGTGGTGGGGGGGTCGTTGTGGTGTGGTGGGAGGTTGTTGTGGTGGGGGGGTCGTTGTGGTGTGGTGGGGGGTCGTTGTGGTGGGGGGTCGTTGTGGTGTGGTGGGGGGTCGTTGTGGTGTGGTGGGGGGTCGTTGTGGTGTGGTGGGGGGTCGTTGTGGTGGGGGGAGGTCGTTGTGGTGTGGTGGGGGGTCGTTGTGGTGTGGTGGGGGGGTCGTTGTGGTGTGGTGGGGGGTCGTTGTGGTGTGGTGGGAGGTCGTTGTGGTGTGGTGGTAGGGGAGGAAGAGTGGCGGGGAAGGGGGTATACACGAGATGAATACAGTGGTAAGTGGTATACAGCGATGTGGCTGAAGAATTGGGAAATTAATTGCAGAAAGTGAGAGTAGGGGGTGGGGGATTGTTGGAAATTTTCTAAAATGGTGGCGGGCAATATTGTGTGTGTGTTGGACGGGGCGTTGGAAAGTTGGCGCCTGTTGTCACTGTTGTGATGCTGCTGCTGCTGCTGCTGTAGTTATCCCTGGCATACTTAAAACAGCAGAATTAGCAGCACTTCATAAATGGAGGAAATAAGGCAGAGGCAAAAAATTACAGATCGATAGCACTAACATCACACATCATACAAATCTTTGAAAGAGTGCTAAGAAATCTTAGCACTCCCAAACCTGTACACAGAAATAACATCACATGAGACCAGAAGGCATGGCAGGATGTGCAGAATACCCCCGTTGAAGAGCAGAGGTGCAACAGGTACTCTGAGAGAGAACTATCAACATCAGAGGCCCGAGACTGTTCAACACGCTTCCACTACACATAAGGGACATAACTGGCCGACCCCTCACTGTGTTCAAGAGAGAACTATCAACATCAGAGGCCCGAGACTGTTCAACACGCTTCCACTACACATAAGGGACATAACTGGCTGACCCCTCACAGTGTTCAAGAGAGAACTTGATAAACACCTCCAAATGATACCTGATCGACCAGGCTGTGACTCGTACGTCAGATTGCGAGCAGCCACGTCCAACAGCCTGGTTGACCAGTGCAGCAACCAGGAGGCCTGATCGAGGACCGGGCCGCGGGGATGTTGAGCCCGAAATAATCGCAAGGTAGGCCTTAGGCACTGTCGGATAACACTGTATGATCATCACACCTCCATACCTTGAGGTTACCTTGAGGTGCTTCCGGGGCTTAGCGTCTCCGCGGCCCGGTCGTCGACCAGGCCTCCTCCATGACTATAAGACAGAAGATGATAGGTTTCTGTAGTCAGTACTGGACCAGCCGGGGGGCTGATCCAGTACTACTACCGATCCCCTTACTCAAGGTAAGGTGGGGTCGGAAGTAGGAGAACCCTGGAAACCCGCCACAGGTAAGACCACCAAGCATAGCCCCCTCCCCTCTACCACCACCCCTCAATCATGAACGGCCCCCCCCCTCCTACCAGACCACCAACCACCGATTATAACCCTCCACCAGAACCCCACAACCCCCCCCCTCAAGTCACCACAACCCCCCCCCTCAAGTCACCACAACCCCCCCCCCCCCCCCAAGTCACCACAACCCCCCCCCCCCCTCAAGTCACCACAACCCCCCCCCCCTCAAGTCACCACAACCCCCCCCCCCCTCAAGTCACCACAGCCCCCCCCACTCCCCCTCCGCCCCTCCCCACCCCCACACCGCCCCCCCCCCCCCGCACCACCCCCGCCAGAGTACCAGGGGGGGTTGGAGGGGCTGGCGCAGGTGGAAAGTCATTAGTGGAAAAATTGCCGTGGACAAAAACCCAGATCACTTGACATGTTAGACCAAAATGTTGAGCTGCTTGTTCGTGTCCAACTGGTTGTTTGACTCCCCTAGTTACCTGTGACTAGCGGCCCTGTCTGGTCGCTTCATCCCTCCATTCATGCCACCCATTCACTCACTCCCTTCATGCCATCCATCAGAGGAAGTAGTGGGGGTGGTAGAAGTAGCTCAGTTAAAAGCTCTGTACCTCAGGTACAGTCCTTGCACCGCTGCTTTTCCTTATTCTCATATCAGATATAGACAAAATTACAAGTCACAGCTTCGTATCATCCTTTGCAGATGACACAAAAATCAGCATGAAAATTACCTCTGCTGAGGACATTGAAAAACTTCAAGCTGATATTAATAAAGTTTTCGACTGGGCAGCAGAACTAACATGATGTTTAACAGTGATAAATTCCAGGTACTCAGGTACGGTAAAAATGAGGACCTTAAACATAATACAGAGTACAAAACACAATCAAATGTACCCATAGTAGGAAAACAGCATGTAAAGGATTTGGGAATAATTATGTCCGATGACCTAACGTTTAGGGAGCATAACCAAGCAAATATTGCGACAGCCAGAAAAATGATCGGATGGATTACGAGAACTTTTAAATCCAGGGATCCCATCACAATGGTTCTACTCTTCAGGTCACTTTGAACAGTACAACAGAAATAACCCTGACAGCTGAGTAGACAGCACTTAGTATTAGTAGTCCTGAGGTTCCGGGTTCGATCCCCGGTGGAGGCGGAAAGAAATGGGCAGCTTCTTTCAGCCTGATGCCCCTGTTCACCTAGCAGCATATAGGTACCTGGGAGTTAGACAGCTGCTACGGGCTGCTTCCTGGAGGTGTGTAACAAATAGGAAGCCTAGTCGAGAACCGGGCCGCGGGGACGCTTAGCCCCGAAATCATCTCAAGATAGAGGGGTTATTTTGAGGCCATGGTTGGCTAGAGTCAGTTTGATTGTGGGAGTTAAACTGGCAAGTCCTCTGGATCCCCGTTTGTGGCAGCAGCGAAGTGTAGCAGACAGCTATGCGAGAACCTGATGTGATCTTAGTGACGAAGTTAAGTCTGCAGTATGTGAGTATTGAATGAAAGACTAACCGGGTGTGGAGCGTTGTAGTAATCATTCTGTATTAGGGACTTAGGCGGAAGTTACGAGTGTGGGTGGTGATCGCGGAGGTCAGGGTAAGAGTGGGGAGCAGAAAGTGGGGGTGGAGGGGGGGGGGGGGTAGAGACGAGGTTGGGGAGGAGCTGAGAGAGGGTAAGTGTTGAGCTCTTGAGAGTGGAGGGACGTACACATGAAGCGAGATTGAGCAGTGTCACATATGCAAGCCACTGTCCTGGATGTCACATATGCAAGCCACTGTCCTGGATGTCACATATGCAAGCCACTGTCCTGGATGTCACATATGCAAGGCACTGTCCTGGATGTCACATATGCAAGGCACTGTCCTGGATGTCACATATGCAAGGCACTGTCCTGGATGTCACATATGCGAGGCACTGTCCTGGATGTCACATATGCAAGCCACTGTCCTGGATGTCACATATGCAAGGCACTGTCCTGGATGTCACATATGCGAGGCAGTGTCCTGGAAGCCACACATGCGAGGCACTGTCCTGGAAGCCACATATGCGAGGCACTGTCCTGGATGTCACATATGCGAGGCACTGTCCTGGATGTCACATATGCAAGGCACTGTCCTGGATGTCACATATGCAAGGCACTGTCCTGGATGTCACATATGCGAGGCACTGTCCTGGATGTCACATATGCGAGGCACTGTCCTGGATGTCACATATGCGAGGCACTGTCCTGGATGTCACATATGCGAGGCAGTGTCCTGGAAGCCACACATGCGAGGCACTGTCCTGGAAGCCACATATGCGAGGCACTGTCCTGGAAGCCACATATGCGAGGCACTGTCCTGGAAGCCACATATGCGAGGCACAGTCCTGGAAGCCACATATGCGAGGCACTGTCCTGGAAGCCACATATGCGAGGCACAGTCCTGGAAGCCACATATGCGAGGCACAGTCCTGGAAGCCACATATGCGAGGCACTCCTGGGAGCGTCCTGACAGCACTTGGAGCAGCCAGGAGTCGCGTCCTGCTCTCATTGGCACCCGCAAGGATATCCTTAAGGATCCCTAGGTTGTGTGTGTGTGGGGGGGGGGTATGCATATGATCCCTGGGGTGTGGGGGGTGGGGTGTGGGGGGTGGGGGTTCGACCAGTAGGATGAGCCGCAGCTGGGGTCACCTTTGTCTGCCATCTGCAAAGACTGCGGACGGGGGATGGGGGATGGGTCATGCACGGCCCGCCAGAGCTGCTGAGCGCCCCGCTGAGCTCACCTAAGCGTGAAATATATTTTTAGTTAACTCCCCAGCAGGTGTCCTCAGCCTTCCCTCCCCCCCTCTCTCTGTCTTTCTCTCTCCTTCCTCTCCCCACATCATCCCTCTCAACTCCCCCCCATTCCCTTCTTTCGGTCTAGATTCTCCCTACGCTCTCCTCATATCCTCCCTTCCAGCTAATGGTGGTTCAGTCTCTCTCCCAGATCGCATTTAACCGACGGTTGCAGATCG
>NW_025553599.1:85000-104130 GCF_020424385.1 Procambarus clarkii
CTCTCCCATCCCATCTCCCAGGTGGCTTCCGGCCTGTGGGCCCAATTTGCATATCTGTGTGACATAATGATAGGTAAGGGAAGGGGGGGGGGAGGGCAAGATGACAGGCAGGTATTCTTGAGTTGATTATTTATTGATTAAGATTTCCATGGGAGCGTCGTGGCCGGATCTTGATGATGTTTAAAGACGCCACTGGAGGAGGAAGGGTTGGCGTGCGACGTGGTGCTCGTCACCCACGAGCCAGATTCACAAAAGCACTTACGCAAGCACTTACGAACCTGTACATCTTTACTCAATCTGTGGCGGCTTTGTTTCCAAATATTAAACAGTTAATGAGCTCCGAAGCACCAGGAGGCTGTTTATAACAATAACAACAGTTGATTGGCAAGTTTTCATGCTTGTAAACTGTTTAATAAATGTAACCAAAGCCGTCAAAGATTGAGGAAAGATGTACACGTTCGTAAGTACTTACGTAACTGCTTCGTGAATCTGGTCCCAGGTTACTGAGGCAGGATTGGGATGTGTTGTGGGGTAGTGTGTGTGTGTGTGTAACCCCAACCCTACATCCCCCCTCCCCCCCATCCCATTGGTTACCTCCTACACCCCCCAATCTCCCCCCTCGTAAAAAAATAGGTGCTACCATTCTCCTAAGTGGGTAAATAGCGGGTGAGTCTACCCTCATGATTGGGTAAGCACAAAGCTCTCATTGTGTGCTCGTTGTGGGGAGGGGAGGGGGAAGGGGGGAGCGGGGGAGAGCAGGAGAGGTTATTTCAATCGTTTCTTCGGCGTGTATGGCAGTTGTGGGTAGGGCGTGATGGGTAGTTTGGTGGGTTCATAGGGGTGCGTTGTATGGTGGGAGGAGGGGGAGGGGGGGGGGGATACAGCCCTAGACGAGGTAAATATGTAAGTGTGAAAGTTTGTTCTGTTGCCCTAGCCGGTCCTGAGGTTTGCCTCGGCGTCTTGAAGATGTCCACGGTTGTTCCGGCAATATTTCTTATGCTTGCTGGGAGGACGTTGAACAGCCGCGGACCTCTGATGTTTATACAGTGTTCTCTGATTGTGCCTATGGCACCTCTGCTCTTCACTGGTTCTGTTCTGCATTTTCTTCCATATCGTTCACTCCAGTACGTTGTTATTTTACTGTGTAGATTAGGGACCTGGCCCTCCAGTATCTTCCAGGTGTATATTATTTGGTATCTCTCTCGTCTCTATTCTAGTGAGTACATTTGGAGAGCTTTGAGACGATCCCAATAATTTAGGTGCTTTATCGCGTCTATGTGTGCCGTATATGTTCTCTGTATTCCCTCTATTTCTGCAATCTCTCCTGCTCTGAAGGGGGAAGTGAGTACTGAGCAGTACTCGAGACGGGACAACACAAGTGACTTGAAGAGTACAACCATTGTGATGGGATCCCTGGATTTGAAAGTTCTCGTAATCCATCCGATCATTTTTCTGGCTGACGCAATATTTGCTTGGTTATGCTCCTTAAACGTTAGATCGTCAGACATTATTATTCCCAAATCCTTGACATGCTGTTTGCCTACTATTGACTTAAATTACAAAATACCCGCTCCACAGGTCGGCAGTCTGTTGACCTTTGTTTTCTAGAGCATTCGTTGAGCTTTATAGTGACTGTAGAAATATTAAATAATTAATGATGTCTTAAAATTCATACAAGGTATCACCGTAATGTGTCTTCCTAAAAACCTTTGAACCGTTTTGCAGTCATACATTAGGGGTAACAGCCTACATGAACAGAAAGGAGAAATGGCTGAAATGCTAGCCCGGTGCATTTATTTTTCCCCAAAAACGTCGAATTTGTAATGGTTTGGTCGGTTCCGTTAAAAGTGCGACGTATTAGATATAAATATGCAGAAGAAGATTTTAAGAGATGGAGAGATAATCAGATATGTAGCTATGTTACCCGGGCCTCCCTCCCCCTCCCTTCCTCTCCCTTCCTCTCCCTCCCCCTCCCTCTCCCTTCCTCTCCCTCCCCCTCCCTTCCTCTCCCTCCCTCCCCCTCCCTCCCCCTCCCTCCCGTTCCACCATTCCGGTCCATCAGTGAGCATCAGGTGTTGACCACTAACACATGCAAAGCCCTTAACGCAGATGTTATTTGTGGACGAGGCTGCAGTGTGTATATAGGAACACACGTGAACGCCCTCCAGCTTCAGTAATATATATATATATATATATATATATATATATATATATATATATATATATATATATATATATATATATATATATATATATATATATATATATATATATATATATATATATATATATACACACACACACACACACACACACACACACCCGAAACAGTCATTGTATTAGACAACCAACAGCTAGAAAAGCGGGGTCCAAGAGCTCGAGCTCGATCCTGCAGGCACAAATAGGCTTAACCTCTCAATGTTTGATGATGATGCAAAAATGATGAGGATTAAGACAGAGGAAGATAGAAGGAGGCTACAGCATGACAAAGACAGGCTGAAGAAATGGTCCAACAAATGGCTACTAAAGTTCAACCCGAGTAAATGTAAGGTAATGAAACTAGGTAGAGGAAATAGGAGGCCAGACACGGGATACCGAATGGGAGATGAAGTCCTTCACGAAACGGATAGAGAGAAAGATCTAGGAGTTGATATCACGCCAAACCTGTCTCCTGAAGCCCACATCAAAAGAATAACATCGGCGGCATGTGCGAGGCTGGCTAACATCAGAACAGCGTTCAGGAACCTGTGTAAGGAATCTTTCAGAACTTTGTGTACCACATATGTAAGACCAATCCTGGAGTATGCGGCCCCAGCATGGAGCCCGTACCTTGTCAAGCTCAAGACGAAGCTGGAAAACGTTCAGAGGTATGCCACTAGACTAGTCCCAAAACTAAGAGGCATGAGTTACGAGGAAAGGCTGCGGGAAATGCACCTTACGACACTGGAAGACAAAGAGCTCGGGGAGACATGATCACCACATACAAAATTCGCAGGGAAATTGACAGGATAGAGATGGATGGATTATTTAACACGGGTGTTACTCGAACAAGGGGACACAGGTGGAAGCTGAGTACCCAAATGAGCCAGAGGCATTGGAAAGAACTTGTTCAGTGTCAGAGTCGTTAACAAGTGAAATGCATTAGGCAGTGATGTGGTGGAGGCTGACTCCATACACAGTTTCAAATGTAGATATGATAGAGCCCAATAGGCTCAGGAATCTGTACACTAGTTGATTGACAGTTAAGAGGCGGGACCAAAGAGCCAGAGTTCAACCCCCGCAAGCACAACTAGGTGAGTACACACACACACACACACACACACACACACACACACACACACACACACACACACACACACACACACACACACACACACACACACACACAATGGCTACTGGAGTTTAACACCAGTAAATGTAAAGTTATGGAAATGGGATCAGGTGACAGGAGACCAAAGGGACAGTACACAATGAAGGGGAACAGCCTACCTGTAACGATTCGAGAAAGAGACCTGGGAGTGGATGTGACACCTAATCTAACTCCTGAGGCACATATAAATAGGATAACGACAGCAGCGTACTCTACACTGGCGAAAATTAGAACTTCATTCAGAAACCTAAATGAGGAAGCTTTTAGGGCGCTTTACACTGCCTACGTGAGACCCGTCTTAGAGTATGCCGCGCCATCATGGAGCCCCCACCTGAAGAAACACATAAAGAAACTGGAGAAGGTTCAGAGGTTTGCGACGAGGCTTGTCCCAGAGCTACGAGGGATGGGATATGAAGAGCGGCTGAAGGAACTGAACCTTACGACACTAGAGAAAAGAAAGGAGAGAGGAGATATGATAGGGACATATAAAATACTCAGGGGAATTGACAAAGTGGAAATAGATGAAATGTTCACACGTAATAATAACAGAACGAGGGGACATGGGTGGAAACTGGAAACTCAGATGAGTCACAGAGATGTTAGGAAGTTTTCTTTTAGCGTGAGAGTAGTAGAAAAATGGAATGCACTTGGGGAACAGGTTGTGGAAGCAAATACTATTCATACTTTTAAAACTAGGTATGATAGGGAAATGGGACAGGAGTCATTGCTGTAAACAACCGATAGCTAGAAAGGCGGGATCCAAGAGTCAATGCTCGATCCTGCAAGCACATATAGGTGAGTACATATAGGTGAGTACACACACACGCGCGCACACACACACACACACACACACACACACACACACACACACACACACACACACACACACACACACACACACACACACACACACACACACACACATAGATCCCACCTGCTCATCATGGGCGACTTCAATCACGGAAAGATTGACTGGGAGAACAAGGAACCGCATGGAGGCGAGGATACGTGGAGAGCCAAACTATTGGAGGTGGTGACAAGCAACTTTTTAACGCAGCATGTCGGAGAACCCACAAGGATGAGAGGCAATGACGAACCAGCAAGACTCGACCTAGTCTTCACTCTGAACGACTCCGACATAAGAGAAATCGGTTTTGAGGACCCAGTAGGAATGAGCGACCACAGTGTACTGGTGTTTGAGTACTTGATTGAAGAAGGGTTATTGAACTCGAGGAGGGATACCGAAACCAAAAGGTTAGCATACCGAAAGGGAAACTATGAGGGGATAAGAAAATTCCTAACAGATATAGCATGGGAAACAGAGCTCAGGGGAAAGACGGCCCAAGATATGATGGATTACATCACGCAGAAGTGCAAGGACGCAGCAAACAAGTTTGTCCCAGTCCAAAAGGAAAACAGAGAAATGAAGATGAGAAACCCATGGTTTAATCAAAGATGTAGGCTAGCTAAGCAGCAAAGCAAAAGGGCATGGAGAAACTATAGGAATAACAGGACACTGGAGAGCAGAGAAAGATACCAGAATGCCAGGAATGAATATGTCAGGATGAGAAGAGAGGCAGAAAGACAATACGAAAATGACATCGCAAGCAAGGCAAAGACTCAGCCTAAATTGTTGCATAGCCACATTAGGAGAAAAACAACAGTAAAGGAACAGGTTATGAGATTAAGGATAGGGGCGGAAGGATTCACTACAAATGACAAGGAAGTGTGTGAGGAATTGAATAAGAAATTCCAGGAGGTCTTCACCTTAGAACAAGGAGAAATTCCAGAGGTAAGTGAGGGAATAGCTAACCAGGAACCACTGGAAGAGTTTGAGATTACCAGTGGGGAAGTAAGGAAGTGTTTACTAGAGTTGGACGTGACGAAGGCTATAGGCCCAGATGGAATCTCCCCTTGGGTTCTAAAGGAAGGAGCAAGAGAACTGAGCCTACCACTCTCCATAGTGTATAACAAATCACTGGCAACAGGGGAACTGCCAGATACTTGGAAAGCAGCTAACGTAGTCCCGATATACAAGAAAGGGGATAGACAGGAGGCACTGAACTACAGGCCAGTGTCCCTAACCTGCATACCATGCAAGCTGATGGAGAAGATTGTGCGAAAAAAACTAGTGGAGCATCTTAAGCGAAGGAACTTTGTAACACAGCATCAACATGGGTTCAGGGATGGCAGGTCCTGCCTCACAGGGTTACTTGAATTCTACGACCAGGCAACAAAAATAAGGCAAGAAAGAGAAGGGTGGGCAGACTGCATATTTTTGGATTGTCAGAAAGCCTTTGATACAGTGCCACACAAGAGGCTAGTGCGAAAGTTGGAGATGCAGGCTGGAGTGAGAGGGAAGGTACTCCGGTGGATAGAGGAATACCTAAGCAACAGGAGACAACGAGTCTGTGTGAGGGGTGAAGTCTCAGATTGGCGAGACGTCACAAGTGGAGTCCCGCAGGGGTCAGTCCTCGGACCTATACTGTTTCTGGTATATGTAAATGATCTCCCAGAGGGTATAGATTCGTTCCTCTCAATGTTTGCCGACGATGCAAAAATTATGAGGAGGATTGAAACAGAGGATGATAGTAGGAGGCTACAAGATGACCTGGATAGACTGAGTGAATGGTCCAACAAATGGCTGTTGAAGTTCAACCCGAGTAAATGCAAAGTAATGAAACTAGGCAGTGGAAACAGGAGGCCAGGCACAGGATACAGAATAGGAGATGAAGTACTTAATGAAACAGACAGAGAGAAAGATCTAGGAGTTGATATCACACCAAACCTGTCTCCTGAAGCCCACATAAAGAGAATAACGTCTGCGGCATATGCGAGGCTGGCTAACATCAGAACGGCGTTCAGGAACCTGTGTAAGGAATCATTCAGAATCTTGTACACCACATATGTAAGACCAATCCTGGAGTATGCGGCCCCAGCATGGAGCCCGTACCTTGTCAAGCACAAGACGAAGCTGGAAAAAGTCCAAAGGTATGCTACTAGACTAGTCCCAGAACTAAGAGGCATGAGTTATGAGGAAAGGCTGCGGGAAATGCACCTCACGACACTGGAAGACAGAAGAGTAAGGGGGACATGATCACAACCTACAAAATCCTCAGGGGAATCGACCGGGTAAACAAGGACGAACTTTTCAACACTGGTGGGACGCGAACAAGGGGACACAGGTGGAAGCTGAGTACCCAAATGAGCCACAGAGACGTTAGAAAGAACTTTTTCAGTGTCAGAGTAGTTAGCAAATGGAATGCATTAGGAAGTGATGTGGTGGAGGCTGACTCCATTCACAGTTTCAAATGTAGATATGATAGAGCCCAATAGGCTCAGGAATCTGTACACCAGTTGATTGACGGTTGAGAGGCGGGACCAAAGAGCCAGAGCTCAACCCCCGCAAGCACAATTAGGTGAGTACAATTAGGTGAGTACACACACACACTAGGTATGATAGGGAAATGGGACAGGAGTCATTGCTGTAAACAACCGATAGCTAGAAAGGCGGGATCCAAGAGTCAATGCTCGATCCTGCAAGCACATATAGGTGAGTACACACACACACACACACACACGTACGTATTCTCAGATAACAATCAACATGTGTGCGAGGGGGAATTGGTCGTCCCCCGACCCTTATCACATGTCTTAGTGCTTAAGGCCCTGTTCATCTTGTATTGTAAGTCTTGGCCTTACAAGACTTTATTGTAAGTCTGTAGTGTAGGTTATCATCGCTGGTTGATGTCTTCATCTCAGTCATCACGTCCTTGTACCACGTCCTTGTCCCACGTCCTTGAACCACGTCCTTGAACCACGTCCTTGTCCCACGTCCTTGTCCCACGTCCTTGAACCACGTCCTTGTCCCACGTCCTTGTCCCACGTCCTTGTCCCACGTCCTTGAACCACGTCCTTGTCCCACGTCCTTGAACCACGTCCTTGTAACACGTCCTTGTCATCAACGCTTCATCTTCCGATTCGTCAGTCAGTTCATGCACAACAGGTTCTCGGTGGTAGAGAAGATTGAAAGGTAAACAATTAAACACAACACCAGAACCAGGAAAGTCTGGCTTGAGCGGTAGGTCGCGGTGAAGACGTAATTAGAACGTAGGTAAGCGATAAGCGTGTAGGGAGGGAGGGAGGGAGGGAGGGAAGGATGGGGAAGTGAGGTAGGAGATGGAATGGGGGAGTGGGTGGAGGGGAAGGGATGAGGGATGGGGAGTAGCAGGTCTGAGAGTTGGGCTACTGGAGGCTCTCAGCAACACAATTGATACCTGGTTGATACCTGGTTGATACCTGGTTGATACCTGGTTGATACCTGGTTGATACCTGGTTGATACCTGGTTGATACCTGGTTGATGGGGTTCTGGGAGTTCTTCTACTCCCCAAGCCCGGCCCGAGGCCAGGCTTGACTTGCGAGAGTTTGGTCCACCAGGCTGTTGCTTGGAGCGGCCCGAGGCCAGGCTTGACTTGTGAGAGTTTGGTCCACCAGGCTGTTGCTTGGAGCGGCCCGAGGCCAGGTTTAACTTGTGAGAGTTTGGTCCACCAGGCTGTTGCTTGGAGCGGCCCGAGGCCAGGCTTGACTTGTGAGAGTTTGGTCCACCAGGCTGTTGCTTGGAGCGGCCCGAGGCCAGGCTTGACCTGTGAGAGTTTGGTCCACCAGGTTGTTGCTTGGAGCGGCCCGAGGCCAGGTTTGACTTGTGAGAGTTTGGTCCACCAGGCTGTTGCTTGGAGCGGCCCGAGGCCAGGCTTGACTTGTGAGAGTTTGGTCCACCAGGCTGTTGCTTGGAGCGGCCCGCAGGCCCACAGGATACCAGGATATGGTATTGGTCTTGCACGAAGGGTACCATCGTACTGTAAAGGTATTACCAATGAAGCTTATAGTACCATCTGGGACGCCATGCATCATGCTAGCAGCAAGAGGTGTATTGCTCTGCTTCTCCCCCATTTCGCTTATCACATTGGAGGGTTAGTCTCCTGCTATTGCAAGTTCCTGCGTGTCCCACTTCATTCCTGATGCAGATGTGCCGCGTCCAACAGCCTGGTTGACCAGACAACCAACCGAGAGGCCGACCGGGCCGGCAGGGCCGTTGATCCCCGGAAGCTACACAAGATCACAAGGTACCTTGTGCACCACGACCGCAGGCGCGGTAACGACACGAAAATGGTCAATTTACAGTGGTCTCTCCTAACCTGCCAGAGGACCCACAACAGAAAACGGGACAGTACGTCACTTTCGCCAGCCGCTTCCATTTTCTAGTACGACGATTTTTGGGCCTTAGGTAACGCATACGTGCGAAAAGCGACGTTCTTGTAGGAGGACAGGCTGGCTAGGAGGACAGGCTGGCTAGGAGGACAGGCTGGCTAGGAGGACAGGCTGGCTAGGAGGACAGCCTGGCCTGGCTAGGAGAACAGCTTGGCTAGGAGGACAGCTTGGCTAGGAGGACAGCCTAGCCTGGCTAGGAGGACAGCCTAGCTTGGCTAGGAGGACAGCTTGGCTAGGAGAACAGCTGGGATATGTCGAGGCTGCCGCAGGCACCCGCGCTGCTCCACAAGCCTTCCTCTGAGCCCTGAATGTTAAGCACGGACACCTGATGGCCGATACCGTCTTCTGAGGCGGGAATCAGTGTTGATAATGTTTTTATGGGACGATGCCTGGAGTTCCCGGCTCCCGGGTCGGGGGTTCCAGCGCCTGATAACGTTCCTCCAGTGTTAATGAGACAACGCGTTGCCTTCCTATTAGTCTTGATAACGAGGGGCGGAGCCCCCTTTGCCGTCTCACGTCGCTGATTGGCTCACACGTTGATAAAAGAAGATACTATTGGCTGAGAGAGAGAGAGGTGTTGAGGTTCCAGAGTGGTTAGACATAAATAGTTTTTCAGTGTTGGTGTCAGGGGTCTTAGGGTGTACTAGGAGCCAGTGTTATTAGTGTTAGGGGTCTTAGGGTGTACTAGAAGCCAGTGTTATTGGTGTCAGGGGTCTTAGGGTGTACTAGGGACTAGTGTTATTGGTGTCAGGGGTCTTAGGGTGTACTAGGGACCAGTGTTATTGGTGTCAGGGGTCTTAGGGTGTACTAGGGACCAGTGTTATTGGTGTCAGGGGTCTTAGGGTGTACTAGGGACTAGTGTTATTGGTGTCAGGGGTCTTAGGGTGTACTAGGAGCCAGTGTTATTGGTGTCAGGGGTCTTAGCGTGTACTAGGGACCAGTGTTATTGGTGTCAGGGGTCTTAGCGTGTACTAGGGACCAGTGTTATTGGTGTCAGGGGTCTTAGGGTGTACTAGGGACTAGTGTTATTGGTGTCAGGGGTCTTAGCGTGTACTAGGGACCAGTGTTATTGGTGTCAGGGGTCTTAGGGTGTACTAGGGACTAGTGTTATTGGTGTCAGGGGTCTTAGCGTGTACTAGGGACCAGTGTTATTGGTGTCAGGGGTCTTAGCGTGTACTAGGGACCAGTGTTATTGGTGTCAGGGGTCTTAGGGTGTACTAGGGACCAGTGTTATTGGTGTCAGGGGTCTTAGGGTGTACTAGGGACTAGTGTTATTGGTGTCAGGGGTCTTAGGGTGTACTAGGGACCAGTGTTATTGGTGTCAGGGGTCTTAGGGTGTACTAGGGACCAGTGTTATTGGTGTCAGGGGTCTTAGGGTGTACTAGGGACTAGTGTTATTGGGGTCAGGGGTCTTAGGGTGTACTAGGGACCAGTGTTATTGGTGTCAGGGGTCTTAGGGTGTACTAGGGACCAGTGTTATTGGTGTCAGGGGTCTTAGGGTGTACTAGGGACTAGTGTTATTGGGGTCAGGGGTCTTAGGGTGTACTAGGAGCCAGTGTTATTGGTGTCAGGGGTCTTAGGGTGTACTAGGGACTAGTGTTATTGGTGTCAGGGGTCTTAGGGTGTACTAGGGGCCAGTGTTATTGGTGTCAGGGGTCTTAGGGTGTACTAGGGACCAGTGTTATTGGTGTCAGGGGTCTTAGGGTGTACTAGGGACTAGTGTTATTGGTGTCAGGGGTCTTAGGGTGTACTAGGGGCCAGTGTTATTGGTGTCAGGGGTCTTAGGGTGTACTAGGGGCCAGTGTTATTGGTGTCAGGGGTCTTAGGGTGTACTAGGGACCAGTGTTATTGGTGTCAGGGGTCTTAGGGTGTACTAGGGGCCAGTGTTATTGGTGTCAGGGGTCTTAGGGTGTACTAGGGACCAGTGTTATTGGGGTCAGGGGTCTTAGGGGAAGTGTACCAGGGACTAGCCGCACTACCACCACCACCAGTCCCTTCGGACCCATTTATATTACGTCATATAGATAAGATCGACCACCATCATAAGGTTTAAGACCGTTTTGAAGCCTCGAAATGATTTAATAAAATCCTAAAAACTGGCCAGGTATCAACCAGGTATCAACCAGGTACCAGGCAAGCCTCCCTGAGGTTCCCAAGGTGTGCTTTGTTAGTGTTTGTAATGGTGGTTGGGTATGGTGGTTGGGTATGGTAGTTTGTTGTGGTAGGCTGTTAAGGTGGTTTGATTCATAATGATTTAAGAGGCCTTCTTGGGTATTGTTTGTCAGCTGAGCCTTCGTCCGCTGCGGTTATCTTGAGATGATTTCGGGGCTTTTTTAGTGTCCCCGCGGCTCGGTCCTCGACCAGGCCTCCACCCCCAGGAAGCAGCCCGTGACAGCTGACTAACACCCAGGTACCTATTTTACTGCTTGGTAACAGGGGCATAGGGTGAAAGAAACTCTGCCTATTGTTTCTCGCCGGCGCCTGGGATCGAACCCAGGACCACAGGATCACAAGTCCAGCGTGCTGCCCGCTCGGCCGACCGGCTCCCGCGCGGTGAACCGGACCTTGACGCCGCATCTGATTACCGCAAATTATTAAGACATTTATTTGACATTACGATTTTATTGCTCTAGATAATTGCTGCCTGGTACGAGGGGTCAGATTCACGAAGCAGTTACGCAAGCACTGACGAACCTGGGGTCAGATTCACGAAGCAGTTACGCAAGCACTTACGCACGTGTACATCTTTCCTCAATCTTTGACGGCTTTGGTTACATTTATTAAACAGTTTACAAGCATGAAAACTTGCCAGTGAACTGTTGTTATTGTTATAAACAGCCTCTTGGTGCTTCGGGGCTCATTAACTGTTTAATAATTGTAAACAAAGTCGCCAAAGATTGAGAAAAGATGGACAGGTTCGTAAGTGCTTGCGTAACTGCTTCGTGAATCTGACCCAAGGGTCTTCAACTGGTTCCCGGCAGCCTAAATCCGTTATCCTGTCCGCCCTCCAGCCTGGTGGTGGTGTGGGGGTACAGTGTTGCTCCCTGGTGGTGTGGGGGTAGAGTGTTGCTCCCTGGTGGTGTGGGGGTACAGTGTTGCTCCCTGGTGGTGTGGGGGTAGAGTGTTGCTCCCTGGTGGTGTGGGGGTAGAGTGTTGCTCCCTGGTGGTGTGGGGGTAGAGTGTTGCTCCCTGGTGGTGTGGGGGTACAGTGTTGCTCCCTGGTGGTGTGGGGGTAGAGTGTTGCTCCCTGGTGGTGTGGGGGTACAGTGTTGCTCCCTGGTGGTGTGGGGGTACAGTGTTGCTCCCTGGTGGTGTTGGGGTACAGTGTTGCTCCCTGGTGGTGTGGGGGTACAGTGTTGCTCCCTGGTGGTGTGGGGGTAGAGTGTTGCTCCCTGGTGGTGTTGGGGTACAGTGTTGCTCCCTGGTGGTGTGGGGGTACAGTGTTGCTCCCTGGTGGTGTGGGGGTACAGTGTTGCTCCCTGGTGGTGTGGGGGTACAGTGTTGCTCCCTGGTGGTGTGGGGGTACAGTGTTGCTCCCTGGTGGTGTGGGGGTACAGTGTTCCTCCCTGGTGGTGTGGGGGTACAGTGTTGCTCCCTGGTGGTGTGGGGGTACAGTGTTGCTCCCTGGTGGTGTGGGGGTACAGTGTTGCTCCCTGGTGGTGTGGGGGTACAGTGTTGCTCCCTGGTGGTGTGGGTTATTGCAAGCATAGTTGCAATATGTGCATGGTGCACCTGACGCCAGGTAATCGCTTTCTTAATTACCTCATCACTAAGTAATTACATACATACCGCCTAGATAATTGGACCAGCTGGAAATTCTGCACCCGTATGGTGGCTACCACGGCGTGTTGCCCCGTGGTGGTGGCTACCCCAGGGCAGGGTGTTGCTCTGTTCCACCTTTGCAAGGTGGACAGAGGCATGAGGTGAAAAGAAACGTGCCCAACCGTTAATGTTGGGGCCCCGGGGATCGAACCCCGGGGCCCCTCGACTGTGAGGCGAAGACGTCAACAGGACAGGTGTTGGACAGAGGAGGATTACGGAGACAGGTAATACATATTATGTAGCCAGGTGACCATGTATACATGAAGTGAAGATGTGTCCGTGTGACCATGTATACATGAAGTGAAGATGTGTCTTTGTGACCATGTATACATGAAGTGAAGATGTGTCCGTGTGTCACGACCAGATGAAGATGTGTCCGTGTGTCACGACCAGATGAAGATGTGTCCGTGTGTCATGACCAGATGAAGATGTGTCTGTGTGTCACGACCAGATGAAGATGTGTCCGTGTGTCACGACCAGATGAAGATGTGTCTGTGTGTCATCACCAGGAGATGAAGATGTGCCCGGTACGCAATGTTGCATTGTGGCAAATTGCCGTGTTGCGCCTGAGATAGTTTGCTGAGCCTTGGAGTACCCGACGCTGAGGAAATTGTCTTACGTTTCTAGTGGAGGTGGTTAAGTTCTTAATGGTCTGGCCCTAGGCCGGACCGGACCTCCCTATACAACCCGTTCTCGCAAATTTAATAAGTCAATATTGACTTATTAAATATGTGCATAGGTGACATACTTAACATAATAGATACCCTTAAAAAGATTTATAGAAAACACCGACCTTACCTAACCTACTTAGTATGTTAAGATAAACATCTTATTGCTTCGTAAATACAATTATTATCTAACCTATACCTATAATAGGTTAAGTAACAATTGTAATTACGAAGCTATAAGATGCTTATTTTAACATACTAAGTAGGTTAGGTAAGGTCGGTGTTTTCTATGAAGCTTTTCAAGGGAAACTATTATGTTTAGTATGTCACCTATGCACGCAACTAATAAGTCAATATTGACTTATTAAATTTGCGAGAACGGGTTGCTGTAAACAGCCTGTTGACGTAATGAGCAACTAAGGTGTGAACAAGGGGCATAGTTAGCAGACCTCTCACCGTGTTGAAGAGTGAACTTTATAAACAGCAACAGAGGATACTTAACGAGGCCATGATTCATGCATCACACTGCGAGTAGCTGCATCTACTAGCCTGGTTGAAAAGATAATTCCAGGAGGCCTTGTCTCTGGAGGCCGGGCCGCGAGGGCACTGATCCCTGGCACCCGCTAAAGCTTAAATATAATTGAGAGATATCCCGCCAAACACACACCGAAACTACGACGTTGGTACAACGTTCGAACAAGTTTTAACACCTCCTAACCAGTTATAACAACCAATATAGCAAGTTGTAACAACGTTCTAATACGTCATAAACACGTTAAGCTAAGATGTAACAACTTTATTACAAGTTGTAACAAGCGGAAAATAGAGACAGTTTCGATTTGTGTTTCCAGGGATCAGTCGTCTTTCTTAATTCCCTGACCAGAGAACTCTTCCTCGGACAGCTGCTGGAGCAACTCGCCTCTGGCTGTATACAGTGCAGGTTCCAGGGCGACTGAGGCCTCTAGGGTTCCAGGGCGACTGAGGCCTCTAGGGTTCCAGGGCGACTGAGGCCTCTAGGGTTCCAGGGCGTCTGAGGCCTCTAGGGTTCCAGGGCGTCTGAGGCCTCTAGGGTTCCAGGGCGTCTGAGGCCTCCAAGGTTCCAGGGCGTCTGAGGCCTCTAGGGTTCCAGGGCGTCTGAGGTCTCTTAAGGTTCCAGGGCGTCTGAGGTCTCTTAAGGTTCCAGGGCGTCTAAGGCCTCCAAGGTTCCAGGGCGTCTGAGGCCTCCAAGGTTCCAGGTCACCTGAGGCCTCCAAGGTTCCAGGTCACCTGAGGCCTCCAAGGTTCCAGGTCACCTGAGGCCTCCAAGGTTCCAGGTCACCTGAGGCCTCCAAGGTTCCAGGTCACCTGAGGCCTCCAAGGTTCCAGGTCACCTGAGGCCTCCAAGGTTCCAGGTCACCTGAGGCCTCCAAGGTTCCAGGTCACCTGAGGCCTCCAAGGTTCCAGGTCACCTGAGGCCTCCAAGGTTCCAGGTCACCTGAGGCCTCCAAGGTTCCAGGTCACCTGAGGCCTCCAAGGTTCCAGGTCACCTGAGGCCTCCAAGGTTCCAGGGCGTCTGAGGCCTCCAAGGTTCCAGGTCACCTGAGGCCTCCAAGGTTCCAGGTCACCTGAGGCCTCCAAGGTTCCAGGTCACCTGAGGCCTCCAAGGTTCCAGGACATTCGTCTGGGTGTCGAAGGCTGGGCTCTCGCCGACTGCCAACATGATAATCGCTTATACCCGAGCCCCGGAGCCCCATTAACATAACAATACGAGAAGTGAAACGTCTCCCTAAAGTGGTGGTGAGCGAGTGGTTCCCGGGGTCGTTTGCGACGCCCGCCCACAGGATTATTAGTTTACATAATAAACAGTAGGAGCGTGGTGAGGTGCGGAGGCCAAATATTGGCAGCGTCAATAGCTTGTACGAGGACGCGAAATACAGGAAGCTCATTGTGGCTGTTGTGTTACCTGGCCGCTGTAGCAGGGGGGGTCTGGTCGCTGTAGCAAGGGGGGGGGTTCTGGCCGCTGTAGCAGGGGGTTCTGGCTGCTGTAGCAGGGGGGTTGTGGCCGCTGTAGCAGGGGGGGTCGTGGCCGCTGTAGCAGGGGGGTCGTGGCCGCTGTAGCAGGGGGGGTCTGGCCGCTGTAGCAGGGGGGTTCTGGCCGCTGTAGCAGGGGGGTCTGGTCGCTGTAGCAGGGGTTCTGGCCGCTGTAGCAGGGGGGGCGGTTCTGGCTGCTGTAGCAGGGGGGTTATGGTCGCTGTAGCAGGGGGGGGTTTGGTCGCTGTAGCAGGGGGTTCTGGCCGCTGTAGCAAGGGGGGTTCTGGCCGCTGTAGCAGGGGGGTTCTGGCCGCTGTAGCAGGGGGGTTCTGGCCGCTGTAGCAGGGGGTTCTGGCCGCTGTAGCAAGGGGGTTCTGGCCGCTGTAGCAAGGGGGTTCTGGCCGCTGTAGCAAGGGGGTTCTGGCCGCTGTAGCAAGGGGGGTTCTGGCCGCTGTAGCAGGGGGTTCTGGCCGCTGTAGCAAGGGGGGTTCTGGCCGCTGTAGCAGGGGGTTCTGGCCGCTGTAGCAGGGGGTTCTGGCCGCTGTAGCAAGAGGGGTTCTGGCCGCTGTAGCGAGGGGGTTCTGGCCGCAGTAGCAAGGGGGTTCTGGCCGCTGTAGCAGGGGGGTTCTGCCCGCTGTAGCGAGGGGGTTCTGCCCGCTGTAGCGAGGGGGTTCTGGCCGCTGTAGCGAGGGGGTTCTGGCCGCTGTAGCGAGGGGGTTCTGGCCGCTGTAGCAAGGGGGTTCTGGCCGCTGTAGCAGGGGGGTTCTGGCCGCTGTAGCAAGGGGGTTCTGGCCGCTGTAGCAAGGGGGTTCTGGCCGCTGCAGCAAGGGGGTTCTGGCCGCTGTAGCAAGGGGGTTCTGGCCGCTGTAGCAGGGGGTTCTGGCCGCTGTAGCAAGGGGTTCTGGCCGCTGTAGCAAGGGGGTTCTGGCCGCTGTAGCAAGGGGGTTCTGGCCGCTGTAGCAAGGGGGGTTCTGGCCGCTGTAGCAGGGGGGTTCTGGCCGCTGTAGCAAGGGGGTTCTGGCCGCTGTAGCAAGGGGGTTCTGGCCGCTGTAGCAGGGGGGTTCTGGCCGCTGTAGCAGGGGGGTTCTGGCCGCTGTAGCAGGGGGGTTCTGGCCGCTGTAGCAAGGGGGTTCTGGCCGCTGTAGCAGGGGGGGTTCTGGCCGCTGTAGCAAGGGGGTTCTGGCCGCTGTAGCAAGGGGGGTTCTGGCCGCTGTAGCAAGGGGGGTTCTGGCCGCTGTAGCAGGGGGGTTCTGGCCGCTGTAGCAAGGGGGTTCTGGCCGCTGTAGCAAGGGGGGTTCTGGCCGCTGTAGCAGGGGGGTTCTGGCCGCTGTAGCAGGGGGGTTCTGGCCGCTGTAGCAACGGGGTTCTGGCCGCTGTTGCAGGGGGGGGGGTTCTGGCCGCTGTAGCAAGGGGGTTCTGGCCGCTGTAGCAAGGGGGTTCTGGCCGCTGTAGCAACGGGGTTCTGGCTGCTGTTGCAGGGGGGGGGGGTTCTGGCCGCTGTAGCAAGGGGGTTCTGGCCGCTGTAGCAAGGGGGTTCTGGCCGCTGTAGCAGGGGGGGTTCTGGCCGCTGTAGCAAGGGGGTTCTGGCCGCTGTAGCAAGGGGGTTCTGGCCGCTGCAGCAAGGGGGTTCTGGCCGCTGTAGCAAGGGGGTTCTGGCCGCTGTAGCAGGGGGGTTCTGGCCGCTGTAGCAAGGGGGTTCTGGCCGCTGTAGCAGGGGGGTTCTGGCCGCTGTAGCAAGGGGGTTCTGGCCGCTGTACCAGGGGGTTCTGGCCGCTGTAGCAAGGGGGTTCTGGCCGCTGTACCAGGGGGTTCTGGCCGCTGCAGCAAGAGGGTTCTGGCCGCTGCAGCAAGGGGGTTCTGGCCGCTGTAGCAGGGGGGTTCTGGCCGCTGTAGCAAGGGGGTTCTGGCCGCTGTACCAGGGGGTTCTGGCCGCTGTAGCAAGGGGGGGGGGGGTCCCGGGACAAACGTCGTGGGTGGGGGCAGAGGAGCTGCGGCATCCAACAGCCCTGTTGATCATATCGTCCCATCCCAAATCCTTATCCTGAACTCTTTCCAAGTGCTATATAGTCTTAATGGCTTGGCGCTTTCCCCTGATAATTCCTTCCTTCCTTACCGAACCACTTGCGAAACCTGTTCATCTTTCCTCAATCATAACGAGTCGCTACGAGGTTGTTAATAACAATAACAACCTCGGGTTGTGAAGTTTCGATGCTCGTAAGCTGTTTAATCAATTTAATTTTAATATGTAAACACAGCCGTCATGACTGAGGAAATATATACAGGTTGTGTAAATGCTTGCTGAATCTTGGGCTTGATTAGAGACCGGGCCGCGGGAACGTTGATCCCCGAACAAAATATTATTCAACTGTAGTATGTGAAAATGCAGAATAGAACCAGTGAAGAGCAGAGGTACCATAGGCACAATCAGAGAACACTATAAACATCAGAGGTCCGCGGTTGTTCAACGTCCTCCCAGCAAGCATAAGAAATATTGCCGGAACAACCGTGGACATCTTCAAGAGGAACTCCAAGAAGTGCCGGATCAACCGGGCTGTGGTGGATATGTGGGCCTGCAGGCCGCTCCAAGCAACAGCCTGGTGGACCAAACTCTCACAAGTCGAGCCTGGCCTCGGGCCGGGCTTGGGGAGTAGAACAACTCCCAGAACCCCATCAACCAGGTTCACCAACCTCTACATCTGTCGTCTTCCACTAACCCCTTCCCCCACCATCCCCTTCCCCCACCATCCCCTACCCATTCCTCCCCTCCCCACTAACCGACCCAACTCCCCCACCCACTTCTTCACCTTCTTTTCGTCACATCTTGAAATCCACTAATATTATGAGAGTCTCCTTCTATTCATCTGTGCTTAGGACCTGTGGTGACGGGGGTTCGAGCCCCGAGGAGCCACCAGGCTAATTTTGCTATGTCTTAAGTTTCGTTAGGCCTATCTTCAGTCACTTGTCTTCCTTCTACACCTCCCTTCTTCTTCCCCGATTCCCTTCTTTCTCTTTTCTTCCCCTTCATTCCCTGCCTCTGTGAATCATTCATTCATTCATTTTCTCTCTCTCTCTCTCTCTCTCTCTCTCTCTCTCTCTCTCTCTCTCTCTCTCTCTCTCTCTCTCTCTCTCTCTCTCTCTCTCTCTCTCTCTCTCTCTCTTCTTTCTTTCTCTTCTTTCTTTCTTTTCTTTCTTTTTTCTTTTCTTTCTTTCTTTCTTTCTTTCTTTTTTCTTTTTTTCTTTCTTTTTTTTTCTTTCTTTTCTTTCTTTCTTTTCTTTCTTTCTTTCTTTCTTTTCTTTCTTTCTTTCTTTTCTTTCTTTCTTTTTTCTTTTCTTTCTTCTTTCTTTCTTTTTTTCTTTCTTTTTTTTTCTTTCTTTTTTTCCCCCTCCCCCCCTCTCTCCCCCCCTTCCCTCCCTCGTCATCTGTCCAGCTTAACGAGGTCATTACACTCGCATATGTCATAAAGTCTTGCCTCTTCCAGCGAGTGTTACTAGTGAACCAGCTGAAGAGCAGGCAGGTGTGTGGAGGAGAGCAGGCAGGTGTGTGGAGGAGGGCAGGCAGGTGTGTGGAGGAGGGCAGGAGGTTGGTGCGTAAAAATGACGTGACAGGTGTGTAGAGAGAGAGACGAGAAGGCAGGTGTGTGTTAATTAGACAAGGCAGATGTGTGCGATGCAGACTGGTGATACCTGTCGGCTCTGAGTGGAGGGGAGGGGGGGGCGTCGGCGGCTTCTTGTTCGAGGAGACTGTTAGTAGCAGCGGTGGGCGTGAAAACTGAAACTTGCGGTACTCCACTGAAAAGTGGAGTACCACAAGGAAGCTGCCTCTCCCCCACTATTCAACATATATACAGCTGACCTACCCCAACCCCAACATGGAGAATACATCACATACGCTGACGATGTTACCCAAATAATATGCCAACCGGGCCCATCAAAGCCGCTACTAGCCGACAAGACCAAGGCGGCAATTGAACTCATAAACAACTTTGAGAAG